>MU001744.1:0-182232 GCA_010093585.1 Melanomma pulvis-pyrius CBS 109.77 | reverse complement strand
CCGTGTTTATTTGTACGGATAGATAGACGGAAAGACAGACAGACAGGCAGGCAGGCAGGACTCTACTTTGCTCTCGGAATTGCACAGTACATCTATCCCTCGTCCAGGGCGCAAGTTCCCATGCCCCAGCCAGCTCTCAAGCGTACGGCGCACTTGCTCGACACCAGCGCGGAAGTCTACCTCTCCCAGCTAACGTACACCTCCCTTGCTAGCACGGCTACCAGAAGGACTGGAACAGCCGACTTCGAGAGGCACAACGTATCCCGCATTAGTGTGCGGAGCCCATTTCTACCTCTACGGGCCTAAGAGCCAATGATTATAAGCGGAAGACCGCGAGGACTATGGTACTTGGTACATGGCATATCATGCCCACTGGGATTGGCTCAGCTATGAGATATCCCTACAAGAGAAGGCAGCTTGTAGGTGCACTCATCCATCCTTTCAGCTCTTACAATCGCGGACCTATCCCTGTTCCATGTACCGCCTGTGAAGATATGCTCGAGCTAGGAGAAAACGATTAGATCTCTAGAGGAGCTTTCAAAGGCCCATGACAGTCCTTGACGTGGTTTCATATAGTTCGATAAAAGTTCCAGTTGCACTTCGTAGCCCGTCGTAGTAGAGGAAGAAGAGGTTAACTATCTTCAGTTGAACCAAAAACTGACGCTGAAACTCGGACTCAGACTCCGAACATAATGCCACCAGCCAACGGGCACATACAAGCAGTCCCCGGGCCCCAGGACGCCCTCCACAAACGGCGCGGCTCTGAACCCAGGGTACCGTTCTTCAAACGTCCTCCTCCTCTCCTCGTCGCCCCCCACCGCACCCCCGTCTCCCGTTGCACCCCCCCAAGGCGAAAGCTCTGGAAACACATCGAAGAAGCCGTCTAGGTCAATGGTGGACGTGTTGCTCATATCGACCCCCATCTCATCCATCCCTCTCGGACACAGACTCTTGCCCTGCTCCGGACTGTACAGCCGCACGTACTTGCTCCCAACCACCTGCGCTAGAATATTGTGGTACGGGTCCGTGTGGAGAGGGGATATGGTGCCCACGGGCCCGAACCAAGCGTTTAGAAGCGGGTCTTCCAGTTTGGGGACAGCTTTGGTGTTAGTTTTGGTGAAGGAGGAGGGGGGTGGTGGCGTGGTGTAGCAGTAGTCCGGGATGCAGATGTCGGAACGGAGGGAGGGGATTTGCGCGAAGAGGTCATGTTGGGCGAGATAGCCCGTCTGTGGGGGGTCTGTTTTTGGTGTTGGATTCGGGGCGTTGGATGGCGAATTTTGGCTGCGGTGGGCGGATTGACGCAGTGGTATGGAATCTTCGCTCTTCGATTCTACATCTACCCTGGAGTCTGCCACCTCCTCTACACCACCCATATACTCCCCCATGAACTCACCAAAACTCAATATCTTCTGCCCCCACCCCTGATCCGTATAGCTCCTCCCAATCTCGACGGGCACCAATCTCCTCCCACCCAGCGTACGTTCCAGTAGATACTTTGGTCTATTCCAAGCCCGTTCGTCCAGAGCGGGCCAGTGGTCTATCGCACCTGTGATGATGATTGGGATCTGCGTTTCCAGGGCAGAGATCCGAGCCTGAAAGGCTGAGAGGCTGAGATTGGCGAGGCGGGGAATGGGTGCATAGAGCTTGGGCGAAGAAATGGCCGAGGGGAATATTTCCGGGATGCGAGGGGCTTGGGTAGGACGGGATGTTGAGGTTAGTTTCCTCCTTTTCGAAGGGTGTGCGAACGCTTGTTCCTGTTCTTGTTCCGAGACGAGAGCTTGAAGCGCAGAAAATATGAGCTCAATGAGCTCTTCCCTCCGCGGCGCCGCCGTCAGAATGAGCGCCATATCCAGACTCTTCACCGTCTCCGCAATCCAATCATCCTCAAACCCCCCCTCTTTCGCCCTCCCCATTCCCACCCCTTTCCCTACCTCCCCATCATCTTCCACGCCCTCCAAAAACCCCAACACCTTCCATAGCACTGCATCAGTATACAATCGCCGCCAGCAAGTCTTCACCTCTTTATACGGCACATCATGCAGTTTCTGGTACGCCAATTGAATACACATATCCGGGTTTCCCTCCAGAATCTCAAGAGCAGGGCGTCCGCACTCGTGGATTTCGTCGTCCTGCGAGCTGGTGGTCAGTGAGTTGCGTGTCAGTTGAACCATCTCTGCAAGCGAGGGCGCGTCTGCTCCGACCATTTTGTCAGCCTTGTGCCTCACGTCGTTGTGTCGTTTATTTGGGAAGAGGGAGGAGAAGGTTTTGACCAGAGCTTTGACCACGTTAATTCTCCGGCTGCACGTACACCATCTAATAATGACGTCGGATCGTCACGGAACGTCTGGGCTTGAACAATATCAATCGACAAGAAATGTGTCATAATTCATTTAACATACCCCAAGGGCGCGTCACCAAAGGGATGAGTTTGAAATTTGTTATTGTTATTGATTTGTATTCTGGTGTACTGGCTTGACCAATAGATTCCAGACACTCATGCTGCACGCTATGCATCGCAAGGATTGCTCAGACGATACTAGTCTATCGTACAGTTATTTCATCCCCTTTGAATCTTTTTGGCATATTTCCAGAGCCTTCAAGACTCGGTGCACAAAAACATTACATCCAGCCATGCTGAAAGGTCTGAAAACCTGATATATCTCCCAGATGCATGAAGAAAATTCGCTCATGACACATAACTCGTTAGAACCGTTAACTCCATTCTCTTGGGGGATATCTCGACGAAGGAAAGAAAGAAATGTACACTGTAAAAGATGGCCAAATGAGGGGCCATGGGTATCACGCTGAAGGTTTAGACTGAGAAGATGAAATAAGACCTCCTGCGTCCTGTAGGGACGGGGTGTCGATTATGGTAGTGATTTGTGGTTGATGTGGTCGTAGAGGTTGTAAGGAGTGTATAGTGGGTTGAGAAAGTGATGCTGGCGTCGTGGAGGATGAGGAAAGACTCTCGTCGACAGCTGCCTCATTGCTTCCAGATAGTAGACCTCCTGCATCGTGAAGATGTTGAGTTGGTCGGGAAGCCATTTCGTAATCTTGGGACTGCTGAGAAATGCGCGACGAGCGACGTGGCGAGAGAGGATACGTCCGGCCGTTTGGAATCAGCGAAGAGGACGCCCTCGACCCTCGTCTAGGATATGGTGCAGCAAAGTCGTGAGCGTTGACCGAGTCGGTGGGTGAAGGGGCCACATTTGAATGTGGACCGCTCTCTAGTAGACCGCCCACGTCATAGAATGATACCCGTCTGCCTCCGCGCGGACTGGGCAATGGGTCTTCATTTATTCTCGACTTCAATTCAGACTCTCCGCTCGACTGGGACATCCGAGACTCTCGTTTAGGAAACTGCCAGTTGGCATCTGGAAAGGGAACGGCAGGACCGTGGGATGCGAGGAGATCCAGATCGGCAACGGGTGCTCGTCTAGGTGCACTACTTTGCTGCTCTGCAAGCTCTGGTTTCGTTCGGTAACCGAGTGAGCGGGCGAGATCCTCGTCACTTCCCCATTGCTGGAGTGTATGACGGCGCGTTGAAGACCTGCGGTCCATGCTGTCGGACGTAGAGCCGCCTCTATATTTCGCCTTCTTGACGCCTCGATCACGGAGGAAAGATCCAAGGACGATGGCGTTGGAGACAAAGGTAGCGGCGAGAATCTCGGATGAGGCAAAAACGGTTCGAAACTGTTGGAGCCCACGTCGTTCAATGACTAGGGGGATCCGAGCACCAGTGATTCCAATGAGCATGAATGACATGGAAAAGAGTAAAAGGAGGGAGATCTTGCGCTTGAGGCGCATGGTAGAGCGGAGGATGATCGGGATGGGGAAGATGACGATGAGAATATCGGTGATGATGTCCGTGGTTCCCATAGTCAGGAGGTGGGCATAGCCTTGGCGGCATTTCGGACCTGGATCCGGAATGACTTGCCAGTAATGACTGAATGGCTGGCACTCGGCTAGCGTCGCAATGAAGACAGCGATGAAAGTGACGACGAGGAAGATGCGGATTCCTCGCAGACCGATTTCGTAGCCCTTCTTCCAGAAGCGTTCCGTCATTCGCTTGAGGAATTCGGAGACGGTGAACTTGGCCATCCAGATGCTGATGCTGGTTAGTGAAAAGATATGTGAAGATTCAACGTGGTAGAGTTACAAGAGAGCATAGGAAACCCTAGCAGCAAGAACCAGCTTGGCGCCAATCTCGCGATGGTGAATGACGGTCGGGTCTGTCATGGTGGAGGTATCGACGTTGTTGGTGCCCCAGATGAGCACGACATGCACGAAGCCCATTCTTGCCAGCAGCGGAATGATGCTCCATGCCATGAGTTTGTCCTCGCGAAAAAGGCGCTCGTTGCGGACATAACGGCCGGCCAGGCGGATGGTGATGATGACGAGGGAGAAGATGGTGCACCACCAGCTGTAGAGCAGGGTCGGGTTGTTGGCGATGCGCGAGCGACGCTCGGGCGGCGAGTCGTTGTAGAGGGCGCGAGGCAGTATCATAGCGGAGTTGGGAAGGCCACACAGACTCCCACCTCCGCAGAGGGCGAGCTGCTGGAGAGTCGCGTGCGCAGGGTTCGTTTTGAGCGGCGATGATGGCGGCAGGCTGTGGATGGATATTGGCGAGGGCGATCCGCGGGAGCATGGACCATTGTCATACGTCGTGGGTGCGGGCGTGGGCGTCGTACCGAGGGCGCGGGATAGAGTGGGTATGACTTCAAGGCACGTCGCGGGCAATATGGGGACTGGGCGCGGTGCGGGCGTCGACGGGCGTGAGGTGAAGGGGAGGGAGGGAGGAGGAGGCTGAAGTGAAGGCGTCTCGAGGGCAGGTATAGGGCTCGTGAGCGGACCAAGACACTTATCGCTCGCGCAGGAGGACGCTCCTGATGCAGAAACGATGTGGCGGTGATAAGACGCCGTGCGCACCGAGTCCCTAGGCACGCTTGCTCTAGGCGGCGTGTGGGTGCCGCGTCAAAGCCAGAGAGTGCTGCCGCGGCCGAGGGCCAGATATCGAACCGACAGCTGGATGCAAGAGAGGCAGAAGAGGCAGAAGAGGCAGAAGAGGGTTGTGGACAGAAGGGTCTTGGGCGTGTCTCGAGCTGGCCTGGCGGTTATACATATGGCGGCCACTGTAAACGCTGCAGGCGTCGTGCCCAGCGCCCGGTTTGTCGCCCATCACGATACCGTGCTCGCCCGTTGAGGCCCCTGTCAGCTGGCCGCGAGGCGTGACGGCCTGGCTGCCAGCGCTCGCTCGCTTCGTGTGAAGCCGTCTCAGTCTCGACGATCCTGCACCAACACACGGCCAGGCCCTCTGTCTACCGCTGAGTGGCTGCCGCCATATCGAATCGCCCGTCTCCAGCGACCGTGGCCTCGCGTCAGGCGTGGGCGGCCACGGCTCTTCGCAGTCATGGCATGCGAGCGCGGCGTGAATCGTCTGCGGAGAGGGCGGAGAGGGACGAGTGTTGAGGTTGGCTGACGGCCCCGCCCTGGCCGACTCGACGCTCTCCGTGCTCAGAACACGGCCGAAGTCCAGGACCACCGCCGCGAGGCTGGACCTCGAGAGGGCGGGCCGTCTGCGCACTGGGCTTCCAGCGCAGCATCGCAGTCCTCCGACAGAGCAGAGTGCGCCAATTCGCAGAGTGGGCGCTGAACCCCCACTCTCCCGCGGCAATCCCTGTGCCAAACGTCCGACGTCCGAGCCCACATGCATGCTGCTCCCCGCTACTCCACCTCACATGCTCGTGCCAGCCTCCCGAGGTCTGCCCTTTTATCTCCCTCCCGAGCCCTGCACGCCGTCACGATGCGCCGCCAACTCGCTGCCATGGCTCCGCGCCATCGCCCTCGGCGCCGCGCCCAAATTGCGAGTCTCAGGAGAGCGCCGACGTGCTGCTGCGCGGTGTGGCTTCCGGCCTGCAGCAGACAATCAAAATCCCGCAGGCAGATCAAGACCGGACGCCTGGAACGCCACCTGCAAGGGTTCGCCTCCTCGATCCTGCCCTTTCAAATATCCACTTGTACAAGCGGGGTCGGGATAGAGATATCAACCACCAACCTTTCCACGCCAGCCACCGCCGCCGCCGTCCTCCTGCGAAGCTATTGAGCGATAGCGGTTACGGTACCCGCGTACGCATGCGCTGCAAGTACGAGCCTGCTCACGCACCACCACTGTTGGTGCTACAAACCACCAGACCTGGAAAAACATTCCCTACTCAGTCCTTGTACTCGTTGCCTTCACTCCTTGCCGTTACTCGCTGCCTTCGAGAGAGCCCAAATGATCCTTGGCAGATCGCACGTCGGTCGGTCCTGGGTTTCTGGTTATCGGAACACTGACATCTGTCCTACGTACTCCAACTAGGGAATGCCTGTCTTATCGTCAATCAAGTTTCGACACTACTTGCGCCCTGAGGCTAGCATTTCTGCGCTGCGCATCCTTGCGTCCACTGCAGACTTTAGGTGCAGTGGCGTGTCCTACGCTCCACAACGGCACGGACCCAGCGTCTCCGTATCGCGATATTAGAAAGAGCCTGAAATGTCTCGTTCACTGATCCTGGCCCGTCTCGTGATCTGTTTCTTAGAAACTCCGCCCACAGAACCACAATACTCATCTGGGTCCAGCTCTTTGATCTTCATATACATACCCCATAGTCCTTCAAGGTCTGTGCGGTCCACGGGCCAATTACCTGCATGTCCACGTGGTTGGAATACCTACAAAGACAGTGCGCTCCAGCCCTGCTTGTCCCGCACGTTGAATGGGCGTCTGAGCACTCGATGATCATCCAGAAGTCGAGCCTGGAGCTTTGAGAGGCCAACTAATGGCTAATTTGAAATCGATTTCTACACGACTTCTTCACTGCGCTGGGCTACGGACAGCGTCTCTTGCCTACGCTCTAACTTCATCCTGCACCCCCGTTACTGCGCGTCGACATTATGATCATCGGATAGCTCGAAAGTGTTAATCTCGATATTCGAGAATGTTGAGTCGCTCGATTATAATCACTCAATATGTTCATTTGCAGGGCTTCTTTCCTCTGACTACACTACGCAGATGGCCATGGCGGTTCAAAGACCTCCATAACAAGTAAGCGTCACTTGCATTCTGATACCTGGTTGCCTAGGACGAAAGTCTACATGCATAAGCAATATGCGAATGACACGACATTGGCCATACGGGATTCATTTCTTCATGCATTCCAAACGCAGGGCAAAGCCGGAGATTCTGGAGTTGCTATAAGGACACGACGATGAAGAAGGAAGGAAAGAAAGAAAGAAAGAAAGAAAGAAAGAAAGAAAGAAATAAGATGAATACATTTGCTTGGTAGCACGTGTCATAATTTAAGTGACCTCCAAACCGGTACAGACTCAAGGACACAGAGTGACTGTGTCATGAGGGACTTAGCACACGACTAAGTCCGGCGTGAAGGACTATCGTGACATCTCTGCGAATTATAAGGCTGCGAGGCACGATGGACCCAAATAGGGGTTTTTTGGCAACAGCATAACAAAATCCCCGTCTACATATGTAGTGTAGATCCTTAGTATTTATAAATCGTCTGCTTCTTCTATATCATGTCTACAATCACGGAGGTGCCAACCCGATAAATTCTAGAAGCTTCCCAGGAGATGCAGATCATGCATCATCCGCGTGGTTATGTCGAGAAATAATCCCGTGTCGCCTCCTCATCGGGATGTGACCTGGGTCGAGACAGCCTTTCACATGCGAGACATTCTAGCGCCAGAATGGATGTTGAAGACGAATTTCGAAGCGACGCCGACAAAGGAACAGCAGCAGCAGCCTCAGACGACACCAAGGCCTCGTCGAAGCGCCTCTGCGCGTGGGTTGGGAGCTACGATGGGCGGTACGACATTTGACAGTGGGGAGTTGGCAGGATGAAATCATTGTTTGTTATGTGGATGACGCTAGCGTGAAACTGCTAGGAAACGTCATCGGTACCTAGGTTTTTGGCAGGATGGGGCACACGAGCAGCGCCAGAGACAGTCCCTGCCTACAAAAACGTGCCACCTCATCAAGCTGCCCTCCAACCCCTCGTCCGCCTACTCTTGCTTCTTCCATTACCAACTTCCTGCACAAAGACATCACTCCTACCAGCCTGCCCTCAGCTCCATCGCCTAGTATCTGCTCCCAAGCCGCCGCCGATCCTCAAACGAACAATGTCGGAAGCACCGCATCTTGAGCTCAACAACAGCAACCTGCCCGACCTCGATCCATCAGCGCCTTCCAACGCCGGCAGCTATTCCAACGGCAGCACAAAGCCACAGGGCACACAGAACGGCATCTTGAATTGTGAGGTTGGTGACAAAAACACCCCTCCGAGCTTTGCCGAGACGCACCTAACACCGTGCATCACAGTCTTATCGGCAGCTCGCACACCATCGTCCTCCCTCCCTAACCACCTCACAGCTGCAGCACAATCCGCACAAAACGCAATGGCCGCCGTTTCGAACCACCCGGCCTCTCAGAGCCTCAAGGACACAGTGAGCAATGGTGAGGTAAGTGCGATCAGGCAGCCTTTTCCAGAGCTTGAATTTGGAGCTAACAACCGTCTCGCGACACAGATGCCCAAGCACCCGATACCGCCCAATACTGACGCCTCCAGGACCCGTCGCACAGAACGTGAAGGCAGAGGGTGCGAAGACGAAGAACGAGTTTGCCGACCTTGCAAATGCGCGAACAACGCCAGCTGAGCCAGCGGCAACTGGCCAGCCCTTGACGCGTAGGCAGCCCTCACGAGCTCAATTACCAGACTGGGACTGATTTGGGACAGACTACCACAGCTTGTTCTACCGACTCCTGAGCGTGAGTTGCAGCCCAGATATTGCCCGTGGAATGCTGCTAATCCGTCACAGTGGAAGAATCCCCGCGCGACTGCCATTTCCTTTGCCGTCTCAGTTGCTTTCATCTTTGCTGCACGATACCTCAACGTTATCCGATACGTCTTCAAGGCTGTCTACATGACCCTCGGTGGTACGTTTGCTTCCGAGTGCATATACATACCAGACACTGACAGCGGTTGTAGTAACTGCGAGTGCGGAGCTTGGCGGAAAGCTGGCATTTGGCCGTGGCTTGACCTCTCAGTTCCGGCCCAGGAAGTACTTCACTATCCCGAAGGCTTCTCTCGAGCGCCTCTTGGATGATGTTGAGCAATTCATCAACTTCTTCGTCATCGAGTCCCAGAGGGTTGTCTTCGCCGAGAATGTTTACGTCACTGGTGCTGTAAGTCGAATACACTTCCTAGACTTGCAAAGAAACCGTACTGATTGTATCTTTCGCATAGGCATTCTTTGCTTCCCTGATCTCCTACTTCCTCATCAAGTTCGTCCCGCTCTGGGGCTTGACTTTGATTGCTACGACCGTTGCCTACATTGGCCCACTCGTTTATGTCAAGAACAAGGAGGTTATTGATGCTCAGCTCGAGAAGGGCTACCACTTGGTCAACCAGCAAGCTACCCAGATCAAGGATCTTGCTAGCCAGCACACTGCAAATGCCGCCAGCACGATCCAAGGGTACTCAAAAGAGTATACCTCCAAGGCCCAAGAGACCATCAACTCCTACCGTGGACGATCTGCTTCCCCAGAAGTCAAGAGGGAATTCCCTGCTGCACCCACACATGAGCCCATCCCAGAGAAGGAGCCGGTTCTTGAGCCTGTGTTGTAAATTACTACACATCGGCACTGAACAGGCTCTTCACTCGACAAAGCACCCAAAGGCCATATGTTCTAGGCACCTGACCAGATATTTCTGCGCACTCACATTGAACCGCACGCATTCACGATGACCACGGAATAACGATCCATAATGTCTGGTCTAAAGACGACAATCACGATTACCTTTCCCTGCTGTCCGGCGCTCGAGGCTCGGTACGCATTGGTACAAATTGGAACCCTCAACCCACCGCAATCCCCTAACTTGTGTATCATCTTCTCCTTAAAAGCTCTCCCTGCAATTTGTTTTAACGTCTCTATCTCTTTCTTCTCTTCATTGTTCTCTTCCATGGTTTTGTTATGGAGGAATTGGTTGTGGATGGAGGCTCAAGGTCTCTTACATGGCATGCATGGAGAATGGACGAATTGGGATCATCAGATAGGGAGTTGCTTCTCTCTCTAGATAGGTATTTGGGGATGGTACTATAATATCTCTTACTTGCGAAACCCCTGCTTTTGTGCTGTGAATAGTCGTTACCATTAATCGACTCTATTCCATTGCGATGCAGTCAGCCCAAGCTCGGCGCGGGAGCACCAAATGCACCGACGGATATTACGGGGCGATGTGAGGCGGAGCTTCCGGTCAGTCCCCCGGAAGGCATGGCGTGTTTTGGGATGAGTACGATGCGTCGCGTATTGAAGTACAAGATGGCGCAAGGGTGCGTGGCCGCATATGGGCGCAAACGAGTGAAGAGTAGGTGTCAATATTGGTTCGTGTCTCTATTGATGCCATTGAAGACACTCGACCACATTACAGCCTCGTCGCGGAATCCACACGCGCGAGCCTCTTGGAGGATGGCGAACGTCTGGTCCGGTTATACGAACATGGGAGCAATGAAAGGCTTCAGCTGCTCTAGTATATCAGTACAGTGGGTGGCATTAATTGGCGGCGAATGTCTCTGTCCTCGCCGCAATTGCTAGTCAATAAGTCGTGCAGGAAGTAGCGAAACAAGGCCAAGTGCGCAAGCTGTCTTAGATTTTGAGGGCCTTGGGGGCGAAAAGTCATCAGAGTACCTCCGTATTGGCTTGGGACGGACGAGTTTGATGGCATCTCGTGAAGGATTCCAGACGGAGCCAATAATAGGGCGGGCTAAGCCTTGTCAGGATTCACGTGGCCCGGGCGTCTAGGCAGACGAGCTCGCCGTTGCGTCAAGTCTGCGCCTCGCTCCGCCTCCCGAAGCCCCTCAAGAGCGGGCGACGCTGCTCTCCTGCCTCTCCTGCCGACGACCGACCTTGTTTCTTTTGTCCACAACCCACCAGTTCTTCCCCTCCTTCTTTAACACTACCTCTTTTTCTATTTCACAAGTCTCCTTTCACCTCCACCATGATCGACCACGTCGTTCGCCGCGGCCTGGAGCATGCCTCCACCCTCGACTTCATCAAGCGCGCCGCCCAAGACGGTCCCAAGATCGAGATTCCGGGATGGGGCGTCTTTCTCCTGGTCACTACCGTCTTTGTGATCACCGTCTTTCTATGCCTTGTAAGCTACACGCTATGTCCCCGGTCCAAGATCTCCAAACTGACGTCCAGTAGGTTGATTACTCACTCAAAGATGTCGTGGCAACCCTCGCCATGGTCGAGACCCCTTCCGCCGCCATCACCGTGTCTTCCACCCAGGCTGAAGCCGGCTCCAAGAGCGTCAAGGAGGGTCTTCTCGAGACCGGCCCCACCATCACCCTTGTCCACCAGAAGCCCATCACTTCGGGCATCCGTGGCACACTCCGCCACCTCGTCTCTCTCGCTGGAGCATGGGCCCGCGTGAGGGGTGTGCTGTGCTTCTATCTCTACAACGTCGCCTTCGCCTTCATCCACAACATCCTCACGCACATTCTTCCCCGCTTCCCCGGCCAGCCCATCGTGGTCGCTGCCATGGCCGGCGCTGCGTTGGCCAATCTCCACGCCGCATGGACCTTTAAGGTCATCTCCATGCCCACCGACCAGTGGTTCCACAAGCGTATGCCCCGTATGGAGGGATGGAAGGTCCTTGCCTTCCCTGCCGCCGTGGCAACCGCCATGCCCTACATCTCCCTCTACATCGTCCAAGGCTTCGGCATCCTCTTCGGCCTGCACCGCCTCAACCAGGTCGATGTTACCCAGTTCTCTGGCGCCGAATGGGCCTGGTTGATCACCCGCTTCGTCGTCATGTTCGTCATCGTGTTTGCCTGCTCCATCTTCATCTGCCTCCCAGCCATGGTCACCCAAATCCGCGTCGAAGCCTCGATCCTCCCCGACGACCAGGACACCATCGTCCCCTTCGACCGCACCTTCAACGGCAAGGTTGTTGCTAAGATCCTGGGCGGAACCGGCTGCATTGGCTTCTTGGATGCGTGGAGGAGCTTCAACTGGGAGGCCCGCGTCCGCCTGATCAAGGTCTACGTCAAGGCCTTCTTCATCGTCACCGGCCTGTTTGTCGTCCTTGCCCATGTTCTAGCTTTCGAGGCTTGGGCTATCATGGGCCCCGCGTTCAGCAAGGCCCTCCAGGGACACAGGGTCCAGTAATCTATTGTACTTGTGCATCTATGCTAGAATAGGATGTTGGACGCTTGATGACATCAGATAAGAGTTCAATGATTCCAGCCGTTTGATCGGACTTTGGAATTTGAAATTTGAAATTTGAAATTTGCGAATGGCTATCTATTGCTAACATGGCGCTGTGGGATGGGCAGAGAGGGCGGTGGATACTGGGCTCTCCTTTGTTTCGTAGTCTATAAGAATATACATGTGTTGTTAGGATACAACTACACTTGACGACCTGCGACTTGACATATTGTGAGGCATGGTTGTAAACTGAAAAGTTCCATGAGAGCCAATTTAGCAAAAACAAGAACCCCGCTCTTCTTTTTTTTGGAGCGAGGCGACTCAGCCACGCGGCAGCTTGCGCTGCAGCGTTTCATGATCATCCCCACAAGTGAGGGTGGGATGCCTCCCTATTCTCCCAGCTATCCATTCTTTTCAAGTGGAATGGGTCGCAGCCGACGTCGAACCCCAAGCTTCCCCCCACAAGGAGGCGAGATGGAGCGACTTGTTTTATTTTATGAGAGAGAGAGAGAGAGTTATTGTAAGGATTCATTGATATCTATACAGGACATTAGGATATCGTGGGTGGTGTTTTGTTGGGTTGAGAGGGTGGAAATCAATAGGTTGTCTCCTCCAACGTACATGATCAGGTCAGATATGTGGATGGAATTCGACGAACCGAGGACGGTGGATTACTATAGACTCCTTTCTAGATTGAGTATGAATTTTGAAACTGTAATATACCTCAATTTTTTAATTTTCACTGTATCAGGCAATAGATGATTTCTCGATAGACAGAGGCATTCATTCATTCATTCCAAGTCAAGTCTCTTTGATGCGCACGAAATGCTAACGCCGCGCTATGCAATGCAGTGCAGTGCATGCTCGCTCCTAAACAAATAATGGGTATAGACGCCATCCATAACTCCCCTAGCCATAGCCCTTTTCCAACGCCGAGAGAGAGAGAGAGAGAGAGAGAAAGGGGCCCATAGAATGCATAATGCCGTGCTGTGGCTCCCCTAAAGAATACAAAGTGAAAGGATCTTGTCGTCAGGTCGTGGTGGAAAGAAATGCCTCATTCCTCCCGAATTGCTATAGCCAGCTCGTATCCTATATCTCTTTCTTTCTTTCCTTTTGTCTGGTTCCACTGCTCTCAATTTCCATCACTTCGTTCCGGCTCGTTGAACTCCTCCTCCTCCTCCTCCTCCCTATCATCATCATCATCATCATCATCATCAAACTTCAGTCACCCTCTCCTGGCCAGTAACCACGCCCTTGAGCACGACATCCAAATCCGCCAACCTTACCGGTTTGATCATGAACAGATTCACCCCGCTGACATGGGCCTCCTGCTGCGCCTCTGAGCTCGCAACCCCCGTCAGCGCAATGATGGTGACGGGTTGTAGTCCATTGTCTCTTTCATGTGCGCGAATCTGGCGTGTAGCTTCCAGGCCATCCATTTCCGGCATGTTGATGTCCATCAAGACAACGTCGAGACGGGATGGAGTCGGGATTTGGGCCAATGGTTGGTCCGGCGAGGTAGATGGTAAGAGAGAAGGTGCAGAAGATGTCTTGAAGATTTCCAACGCTTCAAGACCGTTGGTCGCGAGCGTGTGTTTGTGCGATAGTTTCTCGATGAACATGCGGAGCAGGCGGAGGTTGATGGGATTATCATCGACGGCGAGGCAGTGCAGTGCACGGTGTGGGACTACCGTCTTCTTGATTGGGCTTGAGTTTACGGAGTGTAGTTCTGGAGCGCTGAGGGTCGAGACGAAATTTGGGCGGGGGGCCTCAAGGAGAGACCCGACCGAAGTGGGACTCAGAGGAGGCGTGTTCTCCTGGAGGCTAAGCTGCGATATATTTGGTAATTTTGAGTCAGGTCCAGTGGGTTGTTCCGAGAAACGTTTGGCGTGGCGATCCAGGCACGATGTCAGGGCCTTGCCGAGCTTGTGCGGGCCGCAGGGTTGAGCTATGCATTCGAAGATCTGGCCGGGAACTGTGATAGCAGTAGTTGATTGCGCCGAAGCAGCGCCTTGACAGACAACAATCACTGGTGCTGTCGAGGCCGAGTTCGGGTTCTTGCTATACTGAGCACGAAGCCACTTCGCGCCCGACTCGGTGGCCATGAACAGGCCTGGTGCTTGGGCATTTTTACCATCGTACTTTTGCACATTCATTCCGAACCAGTCGGTGCAGAGGTTGTCGAGCGCTTTTATCATGATCCTGGTTGCGTTCTTGCTCTTAAGGCTCTTCACAGGGAAGTAGTCGCCCTCATCATCGAAGCCGACAAAACACACATTCAAGCCGTTGGTTCGTTTAGAGATTGAGAGGAGCTCGGTCGAGGCATGTACGGCTGGCGACATGATGGACTGCTTGAGGGGGCAGTACACAGTGAATTTAGTGCCTTGACCTTTCTCGCTCCGCACTTCAACATCTCCACCCAAAGATTCCACAATCTGCTTGACAATACTGAGGCCCAGACCCGTACCCTGAGAGAGGGAGTTTTCCTGTGCAAACGAGTGGAATAGGCGATTATTGACGTATTCCTCGGACATTCCTATTCCAGAATCGGTGATTATAAAGCGAAGCTCCGGGAGCTCGTCAGATGAAGTGCTTGGTGTCACCTGGAGTTTGATCTTGATGTAGCCCGCGGGCGTGTACTTGAGAGCATTGCCAAAGAGATTCATTAGGACACGACGCCATGCACCAGGTTGTGTGCGGAACACGTAATTGTCGGTCTTGTTAATATCGACGATAACGGCGATTTGTGGAACGTCTGCCTTCTTGGGCGTCTTATCAAATGTCTCTGTCAAGGTTTGGGTTACCGTGTTTTGAAAATTGTATCCGGCAAAAACAGTCTCTAACACTTCTTCGGTCAGGATACTTAAATCCACGTCGGAAATCAAGGTCATGATATCGTTGGTATGCCCTTGGCCTGGGTTAATAACCTGCTTAGCACCCTGCGAGCGTTTCTTGGAACGCTTCGAAGCTCCGCGTGTTAGATTGTTGATTTTGGCGAAATCAAGCACCTGCAGATGTTAGCATGTAATGGCCTACATACAGAGCTTGCTATTAAGAACTCACATGGTTGATCGTATCCAACAACGTCTTGCCACACGTCTCAATAGTTTGCGCCATACTTGATTGCTGGGGATCGATATGAGTGTCTCGTAAAAGCTCGGTGGTTCCAAGAATACCATGGAGCGGTGAACGCAATTCATGGCTAATAGAGGAGATGAAGTCTGCCTTTGCAGCATCTGCCAGCTGAGTATCAAGGCGGGCTACTTCTGCCATTATACTGTTGCTAAAAGCCGCAAGGTAGCTCAGTTCCTGTTCGCTAGTGAAGACGCGCATAGGATCAGATGTCCAGATGATAGAACCAGCAAACCATCGGTCACGGTGCGCATTCCACAAAGGATATAAGACGAGGCTGCGGGCTTTGGGAAACACTTCCCGCAAAAGGTTCTCGTCGTCCTGACTTTTCGAAGAATCTAGTTTTCTCGATACAGCCAAAGACGGTGCATCCACCAAGGGCCCTGGTTCAATTATTTCGCGGATGATGTGAGTGCTGGGTAGGGCGACGAAGTCTTGATCAAAATTGAAAATCTGGCCGTGAGGATAGGTCCGCACGAGATGCCTGAGCAAGCTCTCCAGCATAGAATATTGAACGTTGGATGAAGTAGGCAAATCAATGCCATTTCCCCACAGGGCAGAGCCGAGAACACCACATGGCTTACCCTGATCCGAGAGCTCTGGCTGTTCTGGCGCAAACTCATCATCGACTAGTCCGCCAAATGTGCTGACCTTGGCGTCAAAGAACACGGCACCTTCAGCTTCAGTGGCCTCGAGAATCACTGAAAGAAAAACTACAGTTAGCACGTTTCCGAGACGAGGCGTTGAGTAATTGGGTCACATACTGTTTGCTGCTCGACTGAATGTTGCTTGGATTTCCGGAGAGTACTGATTCTGGTGGGGTGCGTCTTTGGTAGACGATGCAGTCTTGGTAGTTACCTCTACAATGCGTGGCTCGGGAACAACATCGGAGATGGGAGTAATAACGCTGCCGGGTGGTCCGCTGGAGGGAGAGGTGGGATTGGGGGTCGTCACACTTGGAATGCTCGAATTGACGCTATCAGTTCTGCTCAGCATAATCGACTCTTGCGAGTACACTCGTCCCGACGATGTCGTTGGTCGACCCTGGCGCGGCGCTGAAGCCGTGTCTGGGAACGTAACAGTCGTGTCGGACATGGGCTCGGGTTCCCATGGGTCCTGCCACCAGTCTTCGAGGCTGGACTTTCCTTCAGCAAAAGATCCCAAGCTCCGCACCATGATTCCCCCTCTTCTGTGGTCGTCTGTGGCGCGGGTCATTTGGAGGTGGCGCATGACCGTTACAGCCATATCCTCGAGGAATGACAGCTCGAACGAAGATAGACCGTCGCGCGGCTTCTCGTCCATTACGCAATACGTGCCAATGTTGTGGCCTCTAGGGCTCCTGATTGGTACTCCGGCATAGAAGCGTGAGTGCGGAGATGACACGACGAAGGGACATGCCGAGAAGCGATCGTCACAGGACAGGTCTTTGACCACAAAGGCGCTCTGGTCGTCGGGCTGCTGTCCAAGACGCTTCACGGGAAGCTTGACGGTGTAGCGACAGATGCTCTCGCTTCTGGGAAGCTTTGTGGTGCCCCAGGCGAGATTGTCTTCCTCGAATTGGGCTTGGCCGGTTTGCAGCGACAGCGTCTTGGTGGCTTCTGCCAGGATGTAGCAAGTCTTGCGGTCGAAGAATGATATCATGCACCGGCGTGCGTTCAATCGTAGAGCGCCCAGCTGAGCAAACGCGGTCAAGGCCGTATCATCCGACGGCAATGGGCTGTGTAATTCAGTCGAGCTCGGGGGAGGGCTTGGGGGCGTCGAGGAAGACGGAACAGCAAGTACGGACTCGACGCCGGGCGTGTGTGTCCTGGGGCGCTGGGACTGGTGATAGTATCTGCGAGGGACTGGTCAGTTGCGGCCACCTCAGAGACTGCTGGGCACGGCCTGCCTGTAGAACTCGCGCTCCTTGACTGCCTCCTCCATCTCTGTGGCCGCCCTTTCGGCTCGAGAGTCTCGAGTGTGCGGCATGCCGTGGGTGTTGGAATCAGCACGTGGTGTGGACAGGAGACGCGGATGGACATGCCGCGCGGGAGCCCGCCAGACGTGAAGGCGAGACGGCGAGGCGGCGAGCGAGGCTGCACAGGAGGGCGGCTTGGGGTCTAGCTCAGGCGGGCGGCGCTGGCAGGCGCTGGCAGGCGCAGGGTGGAGGGGCTACGAATGCGGCGGTAGGCACAGTCCGCTCGGACTCTGATGTCATGGAGAGCGCGGGACTCGCAAATCACCGCCGTGGCCTGGTGAGTTAATTCAGAGCATTGGCGCGCCCGGCCGCGTCGGCCGCCCTGGAGGGTGGTCAAGGGAGCGGTGAAGGGCTCGTCCTAGCGCGACTCCACAACTATCCAGCGGCCGGGTCTGGTGTGTCTCAGGGTCCAAGGCATGGGCTCGAGGGTCCGATCTTTCGCCGAGCCCATGTGACCCGTGCTTCAGCCTTAACGCCCAGATATCAAATCCACCGACCACTGACATCGCTCCACACCTCCCTCCAATCCTCCTACGCGAGCTGTGCTGACTGCTTGTCTAGCCTGCCCGGTTTTTCCTGTTCCTCGCGGGTGAGTCACGATCCAATCACACGACGTCCCCCAATTGCCTCTTCGGCTTCGACCATCCGCCCATGCCCATCTGATATCTGCCCAGATAATTCTACACATCTTCATTCACAGACCAGCCACAACCCTGGAGCATCATGGGTCGCCTGATGACGGTAGCGACGTGCTCGGTACGCCAGCTATCAAATCACTCGTCCGCTGTCCCATTCGCTCACACCTCATAGCTCAATCAATGGGTCTTGGATTGGGAGGGCAACCTGGCACGCATCGTAGAGAGCATTCGCATTGCGAAAGAACGAGGTGCAACTCTTCGTGTCGGGCCTGAACTTGAAGTGGGTCGCTTGCTCCTCTCCTGCCCACCTTTCAACAACGGAGTCACCTAGCAGACTAGCATATCTGTAAACTGCAACAGCGGCGATATTAATATGGCTGCAGATAACGGGCTACGGATGTCTCGATCACTTCCTCGAGGGCGACGTAAGTTTGCAACACCCCAAGCCATTTCGGAGCAAATCTGAGCACAAACGCAGACGTATCTTCACGCGTGGGAAATGCTCAAGCGCATCTTGGAAAACAAGGACTGCTATGGCCTCATTCTGGATATCGGCATGCCTGTGATGCATCGAGGAACTAGTATGCAAGCCCCATACAGACTCAATGTCGTGCTGCAAACTCATAGTGAGACGTCGCTCTAGTGGTGTCTCAGAGACCTTGCACACACCAAGAGTAGTATCCATTAATATCATCCACTTGCAGAGCTGTGCTAATCTTACATCTCCATCTTTTAGGATTCAACTGCCGGGTCTTATGTCTTGATGGCAAGATCATATTGATTAGGGTACTGAGATCAAGGTGCACATACTAGATGTGTATCTTTCCCATTATCATCTTCATCCACTAACCGTTGCACAGTAAGCAACGTCTTTCATCCTACCTTCGAAGTGAACACACCCTCACGAGATCTTAATCCTGCATGCGGTGTATCGCCCCATGCACAAAGCCCTACCCTTACCATTCGAATGATTACTAAGTGCCCTTCACGTCAAGGCCTAAGCTATATCTGGCAAACGACGGCAATTACAGAGAAAATCGCTTCTTCATTGGCTGGGGGAGGCCACAGCATGTTGAGCAATACTATCTCCCGAGGTAAGAACTTTTGCGTATTTCCCATAGTGTGTTTCAAAGCGCGTGTGAGATGCCACTCAGGTAATGTCTTAGATAGACCCTGCATGATCTTAAACGTTAATATAACCCCCTGACATTGACATTGGCTGACTTTGTTAGAATGATTGCCAAGCTCCAGGGCAATCAGAAAGTGCCAATAGGTGATGCAGTCATCTCCACTTTCGACACCTGCGTTGGAGCGGAGACATGTGAGGTTTGTGATCTTGCTCCTTTGATCTATTAGCCTCTGACTTTACTACAGGAGCTTTTCACGCCAAATTCGTATGTGACGCGCTGTGATTGTGGGTTCACGATTGACGATATACAGCCCCCACACTAATATGAGTTTGAATGGTGTTGAGGTATAGTAGCATCCCAAACAGAGCTCACGATGTTAGAAGTCGTATTTCATCCATTGATTTGGTAGATCTCGCTGACTATGTACCCTTCACTTTACAGATTGTCACAAATTCAAGCGGAAGCCATCACAATTTAAGGAAATTAGATGTTCGGATCTCACTTATCCAAGAGGCGACCAGGAAGAATGGAGGGGTATGGTTTCACTCCCTTTTCTCTAATATGAATCTAACCGTGGAAACAAGATCTATCTATACTCGAACCAGCAGGGATGTGACGGAGACCGTCTATACTATGATGGATGTGTAAGTCAAGCCTGCGATACAACGCCACTGCTCTACTGCAAAAGATCGTATGAGACGTAAATTAGCGACTATCTTTGGGGCGCTACAACATTCATAGCAGCAGTGCACCCTTACTCGCATGAAATCTACTGACTTTGCGTGTGTAGGCACTCATTGTAGTCAATGGAGACATCGTCGCTCAAGGTTCCCAGTTTTCCTGTATGTATATTTGACATGCAACCTCAATCCCCTGTCACCAAGTTTCTAGTGACATGGATGAGATACGAGAACATTGTTAACCCATGGCTCTCCGGTAGGCAATGACGTCGAGGTTGTTACTGCTGTCGTAGACATAGAAGCTGTTCGCTCCTATCGCTTTGCCCCAAGTCGCGGTATACAAGCTATCCATGCTCCGACCTATGAAAGGATTGAGGTCAAATTCAGCCTCTCTTCCGATGGAGATGATTTCGACCTCAACCTCAAACCCACCGGGACTCAGAAGCTCAAGATTCACCAACCGGAGGAAGAAATTTCACTCTCCGCTGCATGTTGGATGTGGTGAGTCTTTACTACATTCAGAATCGGGGATGGCAATAGACTGACGATTCATTCAGGGATTACTTGCGTCGCTCTCAGCAGGCCGGATTCCTCATCCCGCTCAGCGGAGGCATCGATTCTTGTGAGTCTCAATCTCATGTTTTCTCTTGAACAACGAGTCAGATCTTCTCCTATCATTAGGATAGCGGGACTACTTAGGTCAAAACTAACATACCCTAGGTGCAACGGCGACTCTCGTTTTCTCGATGTGCAGAATCGTGGTTGATGCTCTCAAGGACAATGCTCAAGTGCGAGCAGATGTCCAGCGTATAGCCGGAAGGGGAGAGGAGGGATGGCTGCCTAAAACGCCAGCAGACTTGTGCAGTCGAATCTTGCACTGTGTCTATATGGGAATGAAGACACAATCAAGTTTTGAAACCCGATCAAGAGCTAAACGCTTGGCGGAAGCAACCGGCGCATATTTTCTCGAGGCTGACATCGACGAGGGCTTCAAGAGTATCAAGAATTTTCTCCCCACAGCTACAGGCTTTGATCCTCGGTTCAGGGCCCATGGTGGCACTAATGTAAGGCTACAACCGATCACAGATTGCATTCTGTGCTAGATAAACCTGACATTGGAACCAGACGGAGAATCTCGCGCTACAGAACATTCAAGCACGGACTAGGATGGTGACCGCCTACTACTTCGCCCAGATGCTGCCCTTGGTGCGTGGCTTTGCTGGCAGCCTTCTCGTCTTGGGCTCGGCGAATGTCGATGAATGCCTTCGCGGCTACTGTTAGTTGTTCCTTAGATAAAAAGCATTAAACACTCCGAGTATTCTGCTAATTGCACAACAGTAACCAAGTACGACTGTTCATCAGGTATGCTTACAAAACCCACATAATATTCGAAACTATATTAATTATATCCTTCTAGCTGATATCAACGTAAGTATTTCCTCCATCGTAGCAATACCAATACCACCCATTCGCAAGAACTCCACTGACTGTACATCTAACTTCAGCCGATTGGTGGTGTAAGTAAAACAGACCTGATAAAATTCATCGTCTGGGCCAAGACCGAATTTTCTCTCCCCATCCTGGACGAGTTCGTCACTGCCATACCCACGGCAGAATTAGAGCCGATTACCGAAGACTACGTGCAATCCGGTAAGCCAGCTCATCCTTATTCTTTGTGCTAAGCTGCGGTATTGAAACTAATTGACACCGTGATACTTTCTAACACAAATTTAGACGAAGCGGACATGGGTTTTACGTACGTTGAACTATCGATTCTAGGACGAGTAAGTATTATCCATGTGAATGCTTGTAAAGATTCATACTGACCATAATTTTAGCTGCGTAAAGAGGAAAAAGCCGGCCCGTACGCCAGCTTCACGAAATTGGTGCACGTCTGGGGCGAGGAGAAAACCCCTCGCGAGATCGCGGACAAGGTGAAGCGGTTCTTCCGTAAGTAATCACTCTGTGGAAACGTCATCAAAGGCGACTATACTTACTGTACCCCTCTTCCTATAGACTATTGGGCTGTAAATAGGCATAAGATGACCGTAAGAACCTACAATCCCATCCTTTCCGCTCACAATGCTGACCTTTCCAGACTATGACGCCAGGCCTGCAGTAAGTATTTCCAAAAACGAAACAAACACACTCTTTGGCACATTTCCGGTTACCTCATATCAGCAATTTCCCTATTCCTACTCGCTTCTACCTCGAACAAGTACGCTGACATTTTGATAAAAAAAATTAAAGCCTCGAGACGTATTCTCCAGACGACAACCGGTAGGTGTTCCCTCTCCATGCTTGTTTTAACCCTTCCCCCCCTCTGTGCTGGAAACGATGGGATTCTGACCTTGACAAAGCTTCGACTTGCGCCCCTTCTGCTACCCGGCGTTCTATAAGAGCTGGAGCTTCAAGAAGATCGACGAGTTGGTCGAGAAGTTGGAGAGGGCGGAGCGGGAATCTGGAGACGGTGCCAAGGTTGGCGCGTAGGCCTTGGGGTAGAGACAGCCGTGGGGAGTGTAGCGCAGATTGGTGGATTGGGGGATGGGTGGTTGGATGTGGATACGGCGATGGAGCTCAGGGGGTTGGAATGAACTTCAGCCACCCACTCACAGACGGCATGGAATGGCAACACAGTACGAAATGGACAAATATATCAGTGAAGCCCTGAGCTGGAATTTTTGTGTGTCATTTAACATGCAAGATCCTCTCCCGTTGTAAGCATGATTTTTGTACAAGCTACTGCGCATAGCGAGTCCCACGCCTAGCCCGTTATCACAGAAAGGCCAAACGCCGAAGATCCGAAAAAGTAAGCTACTCGCTGCTCGCCGTGCACTAGGCATCAACGACCATCGGTGTATCTGCATCAGCATCCTCAGCATCATTTCCGCCATTCACAGCCTCCTTATCCCCATTCTCGACCTCCTTCCGAGCATCCTCGGCCGCCTTCGCCTGCTCCGCGACGTGATTGATGATGTTTGGATTCGCCTCGTTGAACAAGCGAAGCAAGATAGCCTTGCGATCATCCTTATCCACCATCAGATTGGCGCTTCCGGGATGTCTCCACAATGGCAGAACCATCGGGAAGGGGAACCCGGCCTCATCGTCCTGCTCGATCCTCAAGAAACAGCATCCGATGTCTGTCTCGTTGAGCTGGTCGCCAATTTCCGCGAGGTTGTGCGACCCGTCTTTGGGTAGCTTGGGGAACATCTCGATGAGCAGCTTGTAGAGCGTATTGCTAGACTTGCAGGTGATGATGCGGTTCTTGGCCCAGGGCTCTAGGATCCGGATGCCCTCGTTCTGGAGACGCCATGGCGCTTTGATGTGGTCTTGGGCCTTTATCTTGTGGGCAACGAACATGACGACACCGCAGTGGATGAAGCGCATACCCCTGTCCTTGTTCTGCGAGATGATAGTTCGTGCGAGCTCCGAGGTGTAGTAGATCTTGTTTAGTAGGAGCCCTTGCTTGTTCTTGACCATGAAGCGGTCTCGAGGGAAACGGGAAGATATGCCGAAGAACGAGAGAATGCTGTCGACTGTGGGATCGTCGGAAGGAAGGTACTCAAAGTATTCCTTGTTGTTGTTCTGGGCTTCAGGCTTGAGTTTGGTGGGTCTCACGGCATCGCTCGTGGGTTTAGAGTCCTCTGACTTGGCGGCACCGTTCACTGGAGTGGTGGATTTTTCTGCCTGCGATAATTCATCGACAGGTGGAATGAAGCCCTCGCTACCGCCCGCAATGGTTGGCGTGGACTCAGCTTGTTCATTAGCAGACTCATTCTTGGCCTTTTTCGACGGTAATGGCTCGTCGATATCATCCAACTTACGCTTCAAGGGGGGAACCTGGGACGAACTGACGCCGCTCGACGGTCCTCCTGGTTCGATGTCCTGTTCGATTTCCAGGTCGATTTCTATCTCCTCTGTAGATGCTTTCCCCTTCAGCTCTTCAGCCGCATTGTAGGAGTTCCGTATCTGTGTAACCTTGATGTCGCTTAACTTCTCGAGGACAGCAACGAAGAAACCTCCTGTATCTTGCAAGTGTGGGTAGACTCGTATGCACCGCTCTAGTGGTATGCGCTCTTCCTCCGACGGTGCGATAGGAGGAGGGAATACTCCCGGATAAATCTTGTTCGAAAAATGGCGGTCTGGGTCCTCCTTCTCATACTTCTCCTTCGTGTTCAAGAAAGTCTCCCAGCTCGTGAACATGTGTGCCGTTTTTTCCTCTCCAGGAACCTGCGTCGTGTCGAGCACTTTCCACGTGTTAAGCCCTGGTTTTCGGATCAAATTGGGAAGGTGATCTGAGCAATCAACCAGTTGGACCTTTGAAACGCCACCGCAATTCTCGATCGCGCTGGCAATAACAGCTTCATTTTCGATCGGGTTCATACTGCAAGTAGAGTAGACGAGGCGACCACCCTTCTTGAGCATCTGAAGTCCGCGAAAAAGAATTCGAAGCTGGAGGTTGTGTAAACCAAGCCCATCTCTCGGCGTCCATTTCTGCCAGACGTTGACGTTCTTGCGTGCGGTACCATCCCCGGAACAAGGTACGTCGGCAAGAATTCTGTCGTATTTGAGGTACTGCTTCTTCGAGCCCTCTGGAACTGGTAGCTCAATTGAAGGGAAAATCGCTGCGTCATGCTGTGTGACGATGAGATTAGGGAAGTTCAGACGTTTGACTTGATGAACCAACATGCCAGCGCGCTTGTAGTCAGTATCATTCGCGATTAGAAGACCTGTTGACCGTCCATCATCGCTGTAATCGCCCTCCCCATCGATACTGGGTGCCTGGTTGTTGGCTGCTCGCTTGACTCGCTCTTCCTCGTCGCCGTGAATCATCTCTGCCAATTGCGCCGATTTGCTTCCCGGAGCGGCACACATGTCCAAGACAACCATGCCAGGCTTGACATCGAGAAAGTGCGGTGGGATCATGCTCACGACTTCTTGCCTGCTGATGTTTCCCGAGGTGGTCTCTGCGACGAGAAACTTTTGGAACTCAGCAAAAGGCGCAAACCGGCGAATGACCTTCTTATCGGTCTTCATGTGCCAGACAAGCTCATCCGGGAAGGCTTGTACGGGCTCTGGAGCGTTCACTGGCTGTCCCTCGAATGTGACGGCGGTGATTCCGGGTATATACCTCTGCTTGAAGATCTCGCGCACGGCAAGCGCGTCGGCTTTGGTCCCCGTGAAGCGGAAGCTGTTGGGCAAGTTGGTGGCCAAAGTTGCCCACATCTTGCGAAACTCCTCCTCGTCCAGAAAGCCACCCAACTTATAGTAGCTCTCGAACAACTCATTCTCCCGTGTTGTCTCACCCCATGGCTCGGTGCGGACATCGCGCCCGCCGCCCTTGTTGCCTTTGCCTCGAAACGCCTTGCCTTTGCCGCCGCGGCCACCCTGTGACGATTTAGCATGTACTTAGAGCAGTGCAGGATAATACTTACGCGTGAGCCTCCCGCCATTGCTGCTGTTGTGGGATCTGGAGAGTGCGTGGAGCGCCGTCGTGGGAAGTACGAGCGCAGAGTGTATGTTCGCGAAAAGTTCGAGCTCCCATCGAAACGAAGGCGTCGATTGGCGGGGAGGGGCAGCTATTTCATTAGCGCCGGAGTATTGTGGCGCCGAAAACTCTTGGCCGCACACTCCAATTTTCTCCAGCCTCGAGCCGATCTATCTTCAACCCTCCTCGACAACCTCCAACTCCATCGGATCTAACAGCAGCAGCCATGGCCGGAAAATCGTACGTGCACCACACCCATCATCACATCTATAAAGCTAACAACCTTCCTCGCCTAGGAGCGTCCCCACTCACGATGACATCGCCGTCCCCGAGACTGTGCTCAAGAAGCAGAAGCAGCAGGCAAAGGTCACCGATGCCCGTGCTGCGGACCTGAAGAAGAAGAGAGAGGTGCGATACCCGTCTCCCTAGATCTGCATCTGCAGTTAGGAACATCACAGTTGGCTAAGACTCTCTTAGGCCAACAAGAAGAAGCGCGGCGTTATCTTCGAGCGCGCCCAGAAGTACACAGCCGAGTACGCCAAAGCGGAGCGCGATGTCATCGAGGCAAAGCGCGCTGCGAGACGGGATAACTCCTTCTTCGTGCCCGCCGAGTCCAAGCTCGTCTTTGCCATCCGTATCAAGGGGTGAGTCTACTAAGCTGAGCACGTTTAATCGAAGAGCAACAAGTTAACCTTCCTACAGTATCAACAAGATCGACCCCAAGAAGCGCAAGACCCTGCAACTGCTCCGTCTTCTCCAGATCAATAACGGTGTCTTCATCCGACTGACCAAGGCCACCGGCGAGATGCTCAAAATCGTCGAGCCCTTCATCGCCTACGGATACCCCAACCTCAAGGCCGTCCGTGAGCTCATCTACAAGCGCGGAAACGGAAAGATCAACAAGCAGCGCATTCCTCTCACCGACAACGCCATTATCGAGGAGAACCTCGGCAAGTACGGCATCGTTTGCATTGAGGATCTCATCCACGAGATCTACACCGTCGGCCCCAACTTCAAGCAGGCCTCCAACTTCCTGTGGCCATTCAAGCTCTCCAACCCCACCGGTGGCTTCCGCCCTAGGAAGTTCAAGCACTTCGTCGAGGGAGGAGATCTCGGCAACCGCGAGGAGCACATTAGCACGTTGATCAAGCAGATGAACTAGGGTCGGTCTGATGGTTATTTGGAGGAGTCAAGGCTTTCCTAGAGATGATTCCCACGGAAAAAATAAGCTGTGGCCACATATCTGATTCTAGAGATTCGTATCTCTTGGGTCAAGAGGATCCCAGCTTCGGTCGTGTTTTGGTAGCACAGCCTGATGCTTTGGCATACGGAGCAAATACTACAAATATCGATCTCAAAATTACAAAAACCACAATGTATAATTCCGATGAGAACACGTGCAGTGTAATTGCTCTGTAACCATGCGCGCCGATTAATTACCCGCATGTGTAACGGTGGCGTTCAATATATATCACCCTCGACATTACGGCTGAACTGTTGGCCACATATATCAGGTGCACCCACTGCTTGCCCACTTGCGACGCTATTAGTCTGTTGGAAATATAAAGTTTGCTTATCGAGCTTCTTCGCTTTGCTAAACTGTGACTATGCATCTCAAAGCTCAAAGATTCTCATTTTTCATTATCATTGCATCGCTTCTTAGCACCATAGTCTACATCTACTTCCTTGTTCCAACATGGCCGCGTTCAGCGCCCCATCCGCCTTTTTCGCCGTCGAATAAAGGCGTTGCGTATGAGAAATTCGCATTCGCAACATTCCTAGGTCCTCCTACAATCAAGCCTACCCTTGACAATTCTACCGGCACGAACTCCACCTCAGACTTGCTTCAAGACCCCTACTTCATCTCAGTACGACTCTTAAACTACCAAATCACCCACGCCGAGAAGACAAGAACAACCTTACACAACGTACCCTTCCTAATCCTCGTCTTACCCTCTGTACCCTCTCGCCAAATCGACATCCTGAAATCTGAAGGCGCGACAATCGTGCCCATCGAAACTCTCGATCTCCCAGCCGCCTTCGACAGGGAATTCATCACAAACTCTCGCTTCCGAGATGTGCTCTCGAAACTAAGGCTGTGGGAGTTGATAGACTGGGATAAGATTTTGTACTTGGATGCTGATACGTTTTTGCTGGAGAATCTGGACGCGATTTTCACGGACCCGGAACTGAGTGCGCCAATGAAGACACTGTCAACGAACAAGACAGAGGGGGGTGGAGATGGTGTGGAGCCACCGGAGACGTATTTGATGGCCGCCTCATCAGATACTTATGGCGACCAAACCGAATGGGAAGAACCTGGCCACATTAACTACCTCTGCGCGTGCTTCATGCTTTTCTCTCCCTCTCTCCCCTTGTTCAATTACTACTTGAACATCCTAACTAGCCCTGAAGCGCCCCCGAATGCGGCGTATCCAGAACAGGACCTTTTAATTCATGTGCATAGACTAGAAGGGAGGATGCCTTGGAGGAGGATCCCAGTGGAGTGGAGTGCAAATGATGGGGAAATGAACGATGAACGTGCGCTTTTGGGGGGGGTTAAGAGTTTGCATGTGAAGGGGTGGAGAGGTGCAGAGGGGGGGAATGTGGCGAGTGAGAAGTATAGAGAGATGTGGGAGGGTTTAGTGGGGGAGATGATGGGGGTATATAGGAGGAAGAAGTGGGGAGAAGAGAGAGGAGGGCAATAGGGAGCGGATATGGGAAAGGTTTAGACTTTTGAATCTTGTATTTGAGAAAAAGCGATGGATTTATTTGTCGGGACTTTGAAAAAGAATTCGATGTTACAGAGAATCTCGTGCAGCACCTCTCCTTCGTATCCTATTAAATCTCAGGAGATCATATGATACAAAATGGATTAGAGGGGTGAATTCAGTACAGGATGTTCTGCCTGCAACGGCATGAAATTGACGTTGAAGAATTCCTTTGGAAGACTATGATAAGGAATATGGCCCCGATTAGCATGCATGCGCGATCGTAATCTTTGCTTTAGGATCTGCCTGTTCCATCTCCAAGTTCATCTCCATGATAAGGCTTGACATGGGTTCGGTTGCAGATGCCACATTCCAGGGCTGTTTTTAGGTTGTGGCTGGGATGTTTCACCACACAAATCTTGAACAAACACGCCGTCTTGCTGCTCCACGAGATGATTGATTGACAGAGGGATGAAGTCTTTGGAGGTGGGGGGAGTGATCATGTCAATAATTATAGGACAAACTTTGCAGGCAATCCGCACTCGTCAAGCACATGTCGAAGCGACTGGAACTTGTCACTCCGGCCTTTTCCGAGCCCCTGCACCTGCACCTGTCACACCGCACTTCCTCAACAAAACCCACTCGCTTTCACATGCTTTACCCAAGATCAATCCTTCAATCTAGCTCCGACTCAGCCAAACTTTCGTCATGCGAACCACGGAAATATCCCTCGCGTTTTATCTCCAAGCGCCGCACTCGTCTCATCCTCAACATGCATATCTCGATCACCCACGTTCTATTTCCGCTTGCGGCATCCGCGCAACTCTGAAAGAGCGCCATGTATTTCATCTCCAGTCGCCGCAGTAGCATAGCGTCAAAAGAGCAAACGCAGGCATCATTGTTAGAGTTTGATCCTTATTCCACCAATCTCGGCCAGAAGAATATCCGGTCCTCCATGCTCTACAACGTGCTACCAACGGTTGTGCAGAGCCGTTTGCCAACTCTTCCTTCGATACGACGATCTTTCAGCGATATTCGCGGCAGAGCGTCCCATGTCAAGAGCACCAGCACTGACAGCACCGACACCGAGTTCGACGCTCCGGAGACCCCTCCCCCGACGTATTGCTCGAGACGCAGCAGCGATGGGCGAAGTCGAGTCTCGATGTTATCTATCGAGACGGAGGAGATCGAGTTCCGAGACGATGCTTCCGAGCGCCCCACGTCCTCCATGTCTACACCCCCGCCATTTGCCATCTCCGAGACGGTGACGGGCATTAACTGGAAATATGCCAATCAAGGTACGGCTGGGGCACATGTACGAAGTTTGGTGGTATGCCGCTAATATCACCCAGGAATTAGCCTCTTGACCCAAGCTTACCAAGAATCCATCGCCCTCTCCCATGATGCCGACGAAACTTCTACCGTTCTTACTCGGCAACTATACCTTCATGGCATGACGTATCTCCTGCGCGGCCTCCCTTCCGAGCTCACGGCGGAGGAGACATTGAGCCTCCAAGCTGCCATTCCAGGGAGCGTTGTCAACTTATCCAACGACCCGGCCGCTTACACTCTAGTTCCCCGATCGCACCGGACACAAGCCTCCTACGAAAGCACTCCCCAACCTCCATCGGTTCTCCACCGCATCACGGCCACCGTTGTTTTCCAGATCTTCGTTCTATTTCAGTTTCTCCTCCCATATATCAAGTTGCTCATCGGGGAAGCCTATCGGCTCGAGCGGGACCACAAGGTCGCGCAGCGTATAGTCAACAAGAGCATCACGACGGTGGACGAATTGGGGCGGCGGGGTCTGCAGCTGTCACAGACGGTATGCCAGATGAATGATGGGAAGGTTGGGCAGGCGATTAATGACTTGACAATCTGGTGGATACGCGGGTTGACTGGCGGTATTCAACAGGGTATTTCCGAGGGTGTGGTTGTGATTGGAAACGAGAGACCCGCGACTCCAAAGGGCCGTCAAATGGAGAAGGCTGATTGATGTCGGCGGTTTTACATGCATTTGAAGCTGGAGAGCTTATGGCGTTTGCATAGATCTTTGGGTGGCGATTTACGTTGCGACAAGACGATTTAATAGACATGAATAGGATTATGAATAGAATTGAATCGCACTTTTGCATAACGACTTTCAAGTGATTTCTGTAGCTGGAACTGGGATCTTGCGTGATTCATAGTATCTGTAGAGAGGCTCGGTCTTGCACATTAGGTAGTTAGACTAGAATTACTACATAGAAAGGGAATAATGCTTTGCGTGTGAAGAGCAGTTACAGCTCTATGGTCACGAAACACAATGTACTGTACGCCACTTGTGCGTGGTCTGAGCTTAAGATGTCAAGCTAACATTTCTCCATGATCGTTATCGCACGTGGCGATAAGCGTTAGCGCAAGTGGAAGAGGAAAGGCTCGACACGTTCCTTCTCGAAAAAAATCAGCTTGCCCTTGGCCCAGCATCATCCCCTTCATGCCAAACTTGCTTGCTATTGCGAGGCTTCTTCTTAAACTCCCTTTCGACGCTGTATTGATTTAATCCTTCCTTCTTTCGATATACCCTCTAATAGCCGTGCTCCTGCATCAGGCACGCGTCGCATTCCCTTCCGCTATGTTCAGCGCATTGCGAAGATGCCCGACAACCCTCTCGAGGGCTCTGTCGTCGGCGGCCTTCTCGTCCACAGTCCTGCGTGCGCCCGTATATCAATCGTCCAGTGCGCTACGAAATTCGACCTCGCGCGCCCCCAGAGTTGCTATCGCCGCATTCCACCAGAGCACAAAGTGGCAACAGCATGCCACCGCTGAAGCCGCCGAAGTTGAGCAGCAGCCAGCTCATGATGGACCTGCCACCGAGTTCAAGGAACTGGCTACTCGCGGGCTGGTGCACCCGAACCTTATCAACACCATCACCAAGCAGATGAGACTCACAAGCATGACGGACGTCCAAACGCGCACTATCAATGAGGCATTGAGCGGCGTCGACATGCAAGCCTTGCCCATCCGTAAATCATTCCTAGCTAATTGAGTACAGCATTGCGCAAGCGAGAACTGGTACTGGAAAAACTCTCGGTTTCCTCATCCCTGTTATCCAACGAATCATCGAAAACGACCCAGCATTGGCCGACCGTCCTCGTAGCAACAAACGTGGAAAAGCGGACGACATTAGGGCCATTATCATCTCACCGACCCGAGAGCTTGCGGAGCAGATTGCGGTGGAAGCTAAGAAGGTCACATCTGGCACCGGTCTGATAGTACAGTGTGCCGTGGGAGGAACCCAGAAACGACTCATGCTCAACCAGACTCTAAGAGAAGGATGCCACCTTCTGGTCGGCACGCCCGGAAGACTGTTCGATATCCTGTCTGATCCATACTCCGGTATCAAAGCCCCCCGCCTAAACGCCTTGGTCATGGATGAAGCGGATCGCCTCTTGGACGATGGCTTCACCAAAGAGATTGATGAGATAAAAAAGTTTCTGCCGGACCCAGAAGAAGTACCTCGCCAGACCATGATGTTTTCTGCAACCGTTCCTCGCGACGTCGTCAACCTCGTTCGCACAACGATGAAGCCAGGTTTCCATTTTGCCAAGTGCGTCAACGACGATGAAGAACCCACTCACCACAGGGTGCCCCAAAAAGTGGTACACGTCGCCGGCTTCGAAAATCTTATGCCTTCCGTGTACGAACTTGTTCTACGTCAACAAAAGCTCGCCAAGTCAGGTGAAACCCGTCCATTCAAAGCTATTCTGTACTTCAACTCCACTGCCGAAGTCACTCTTGCGGCGTCAGTTTTCTTCAAGCTCTCCGGAGGCTTCAAGCGTGACAAGCCCCTCCACGGTCTTTCTGCTTACGAGATACATGCCAAACTCAGTCAAGGTGCACGTACAAAGGCAGCAGATAGCTTCCGTCATGCCAACTCTGGAATCCTGTTTTCCTCTGATGTTACTGCTCGAGGAATGGACTTCCCGAATGTTACTCACGTCCTCCAAATTGGTCTTCCTAGAGAACGCGACTCCTACATTCATCGTCTCGGTCGCACAGGTCGTGCAGGTAAGGAGGGAGAGGGCTGGATCTTCCTGACACCTCTGGAGCGAAACGAGATCCGAAGACGTCTTTCGGGATTGCCCATCCATGAAGACACGTCTTTGGAAACGGCGACTGTGGATTTGTCGCAACAAGTGGAACTACCCGAACGAGTGGCGAATATCATTCAGGATGTTGTCGAAGTTCACAAGAAAGTGTATCCCGATCAATTGGACGCCGCGTTCCGTGGATTGTTTGGCAGCTACCAGTGGTATGGAGACAAGCAGGGTCTGCTGGAATCCGCCAATAGGTTAGCTGAGTTCGGATGGGGAATGCCAGATCCGCCAAGCCCGCCGTCTAGTCTGTATAGTGGTGGACGGAAACGAAGCTCGGGCGGCGGATTCGGTGGAGACCGGAGAGGTGGAGGTGGATTTGGCGGTGACCGGAGAAGCGGAGGTGGAGGTGGATATGGTGGAGACCGCGGCGGTGATCGAGGAGGATTTGGCGAGAGGCGCGGCGGAGGCGGAGGCGGATTTGGCGAGCGACGTGGTGGGGACAGAGGAGGATTTGGCGAGAGGCGTGGTGGGGGCGGAGGTGGAGGCGACAGGGGAGGATTCGGCGAGCGACGAGGTGGTGGTGGATTTGGTGCAAGAGGAGGTGGTTCCCGAAGCAGCGGTGACAGACCGCAGAGATCCAACTTTGAGTATTAGGTATGTCCGTTCCCTCGCCTACCCTCCCATGTTCCCAAAACTAACTCACTTAATAGGTTCGCCTACCACTTTGTCTGATACGGTCGCTCTGTACACTATACCTCACTTCCTTTTCTTCTCTTCCCACCTGTAAATTTTGTTCTCTCTGTACTATATATGCATGCCCAGGCAAAGGGTCTGGTACCGGGGTTGACGTTGACGAGCACTTTGCATTGGGCGGGTCTACTCATGAACAAATTGGGGGTAGGCGTTTCTCAAGATGAAAAATTACTGGCGTCATTGTTACATGGTTGGTACATCTCCAATCTATAGCTGGTGTTTGTGGGGGGTGGGACGATAGAGTAGAAAATGGGGTAATATGATTGATGGCTTTGTACATTCGTAGTGTGCCGTTTGGGTATTGAGGAGACATGGTGGTGCGTGAGGTCTTTGATCGTGCACCAACTAACTTGGAGATGTGTTCTCTGTTCTTATATAATAATAGTTTCCAGGAGGCCTTCTCTTTTCGTCTACCCGCACGTATCCTGCATGACTGAGGGGCCTTCCGTTGGGATAACGCTATAATTCTCGCCATGGTCGCCCGCCTATAAATGTAGGGCTGGCAGACTACCTCTAGAAGCATTTAGTAGAATCAACGTGGTTTGTCTAGCCAATCTAGGTTTAGTAGAAGGGATCTTGATGAATACGCCGAGTCGGAGTAGAGGCAGGACAATAGCCTGACCCAGTAACGAAAGTGCTTCGCTCTGTATACGGATTGAAAGCATTCGGTTCTCGAAAGTCTCCAACGGACGCAAAAAACGAAAGCATGGGGTTTAGTAGACACAAATTCGAAACAGAGAAATGAAGTCAAGTATTTTTTCAATTTTTTCAATTTTTCAAATATATAGCTAGCCAGTCTAGTGGGACTTAACCCATCCCTTTTCCCCATATAATACTAATCGCCTTGGGATGCAAAACCCATACCAAGAGGGCGTGAAAATAATATTCGCTATCGGTAATATAATGGTACACAGACAAAGAAGGTACCTGAAAAGGTCACTGCCAAGTCGAACCCCGAATCGACCTCTCATATCGAGGAAGAGTGAGCAAGGAAGAGGGGAGCTAAGATAGAAACGCCATTCACCCTGCATTTATGTACATGCTCAATTGACGCAAAGTACTTTCAATTGCTCTACGCGGGAACACCTGGGAATGGTGGAGGACCTGAACCACCGTCATTGCCGGACGGAGGTGGAATAGCTGCATGCGGAGATGGCACAAGGGGGACTTTGATAGGCGAATCTGGGTTGGCTACCAGGCGATCCGGCAACTTCTCGCCCTTGATGACCTTGAGCATTTCTTCCCTGTCGAGTGTCTCGTATTGTACCAAAGCTTGCGCTAGCAAATCCAACTCTTTCCGATGCTTGAGTAGTAGACTTCTTGCAGTGTCCCTCGCTTCATCAATCAACCGTCGAACCTCATTATCGATAAGGCGCTTGGTGTCTGGAGACACTTGGTCGTAGTTTGATCCGAGATCAACATTACCGAGCAGGTCTGAGAAGCCATACCTGGTAACCATGGCATATGCTAGACTGGTCGCGCTGGTGATGTCGCCCGAGGCGCCGCTAGCGACATTGTCCGCACCATAAGCAACCTCTTCGGCCATCTTCCCACCCATGCTGACCTGGAGATCGACCATGTATTGCAATTTTGACCGGTGGCGTTCTTCGTTAGGGAGAAAGAAAGTGATACCGGCAGCATTGCCTCGTGGTAGAATAGTCGCCTTGTGAACCTCGGACATTCCCTTGGTGTAGAGTCCGACGAGGGCGTGCCCACCCTCGTGATAGGCGGTATGAAGCTTGTCTGCCATGGGAACAGACCTGCTTGTTCTTTCAGAGCCCATCATGATTTTGTCCTTGGCCCATTCGAGATCGAAATTCGAGACAGATTTGCTTTGATGCTTTGATGCTTGGATAGCTGCGGTGTTCGCGAGGTTCTCCAATTCGGCACCAGAAAAGCCAGGCGTACCCCGAGCGATTGTTGTAAGATCAGCATCCGGAGAAAGACGTATCTTCTTGGTGTGGTGCTTGAGGATCGCAAGACGGCCAGTAACATCCGGTAACTCAACCTGAACATGACGATCGAAACGACCAGGTCGAAGTAGAGCCTTGTCCAATATTTCGGGATGATTCGTTGCCGCAATAAAGATAACGCCCGTGCTCTGGTCGAACCCGTCCAGGTCATTGAGTAGTTGATTAAGAGTTTGGCGGTGGTAGTTCGCATCTCGTGATTGGCGTTTTCCGCCGACAGCATCTAGTTCGTCGATGAAAACAATAGCTGGCGCCTTCGCTCGAGCAGTGCTGAAGAGTTCGCGAACACGCTTAGCACCGACACCAACATAGACTTCGTCGAACTCGGAACCAGACATGTAGAAGAATGGAACGCCAGCTTCGCCCGCGACGGCGCGAGCAAGCAAAGTCTTTCCAGTTCCCGGAGGGCCAATAAGAAGAACACCTTTCGGGAGTCTGCCTCCAAGCTTGTTATACCGTTCTGGATTCTTGAGAAAATCCACAACATCCTGAAGTTCTTCCTTGGCCTCGTCGCAGCCTTGGACATCAGTGAAACGGGTGTTCTGGAGTTCTGGGCGCACTTCTGCGCTGGCACTACCACCAACCTTCTTCAAGACGCCACTTGTTTCTACAAACAGTGTGATAAGAATGAGAGCGACGTAGGCAGCAAGCCCAAAGCCGAGGAGGAATTTGGCCCACTTGAAGATAGTACTCCACATGGATTCTTCGATGACAACGTAGAGAGGGTCACTCTTCAAGCCGGATCCGCCCCGGGTCTTTCCGACCTGGCCGCCTCCGACGTGGGCGCCCACAGCTTGACCGATGGCTTGCATTTGCTGAGACGAAAAGTTGCCTTGCGCTCCAGCTTGAAGACTCGAGTTGTTCGATTGACCGACTTTTTGGAGAGCTTGCTGATAGTATTGTTCGACGCCAGCATTCGAGGCAAATTGCCCAGTACCGTGTCTGTCCACGATGATTTGAGGCATATTTGCTTGGAGCAACGCGGAGTAGAAAGCTTGTTGTGCCGTTGCACTGGTGGGCTTGTTGTTCGCGGACTGTTCTAACCGAGCAAGTGTGTTGCGTGAAGGTCCACCGAAGACTGAGCGTTGTTGGGCCAAAGCCAAGCCTACATTTCCTGGCCGTGGTATTGGCCGCATGTTCGAGAGAGCGCCCATTCGCGAAATGGTAGAATACTGCCTCGCCATTGTGTTGAAGGGCATGCTACGGGCGATAGGATTGCATAATCGAAGCGCATTATGGGGCACTATCAATCATTAGTTACTCTGCATGCGACCCCCAATCTACAACTGACCTGCGGATATGGTTCCAGCAACGGTGGGTATTGATTTCAAGGCTCTTGTGGAGGGTATTTGACGTAGCGCGGACACAGTGACGGAATCGAGGAAGTCGGGGAGGACAGACGGCGAGTGAGACTGCAGCACGATTAGGCCAGACCACCATACACAATCAGACGTCCCTCTTACCTGCGTCTTCGGGGTATGAAGGGCTTCCGTTGATCTTGCGATCTGGACTTGTCTGGCGCCACCGGCGGGGGATACCTGTCGCCCAAGGCCTTGCCATGGAGATTTTAGCACCGCAGACATGGTTGGCCACAGCTCAGCCGTAGCAGAAATGGCATTCTATGCGATCGTTAACAAAGCAGGTTCGCGACATCGGGTGGCCGTGGCAAAAACTCACCTGCACGGCGACGGGCGCTTGAAAAGCCATAGGGGTTGGAGTGTGGCAGCGGGAGCCACGGGGGTACCTGAACAACCACCTTATTAAAATGAAAAAGAATGGAAGCGCTCCAGGTGGCGTAGAAGAGGTTGCGATGACCGCGCAAGGTGCGGGTGCGGGTGGTGGAGGTGTCCAGAAGGCCGCGGACTTGCGTCGAATTGGTCCGTCGATCGGCCGGGGTGATGATCGCGCTAATCCGTCACGTGGCACTTGACGTGCTTGACGTTCATTGTTGACTCGTTCCTCGCCATCCATCACATATCTTTCCATCAAACTCTCAAACCTTGGTAGGCTCTAGAATGGAACATATAAGGACTATTATGAATAGTCATGTATCTGTATCAAGGCGTAGAGAATGCAATTGGGAGTTGACCGTGGTGGTCCAATGGTTCAATTGACATTGTGGCCATGGAGCAATGCACTCTTTGTGGACTCCTCTACACATCTAGTCTATAACACATTAGGCAATATCAATTGGAAGGTAAAATGATTAGTGTATCTCTACTCTCTCCTCCCTTGTCTACTAGGAGGGCTTTAGGCAGGATTCCAGAACTATGTCCCCTGTGTTGAGTATACTCTTTTCATTATTTCTATCTACTCAGAGCCCATATTTCTCTCCTCAATCTGTGTCTCTACAATAAGGTGCTCCAAGAAAAGTGTCGTTCTTGTGTTTTCGTACTCCGTAGTTCATTTCTTGTAGTCCAGCAGGATATGTAGCAACACATATCCCTCCCATCTTTCTCAATCTCGAATGCAAGTGAATCCTAGAACAAAGTTCCGTGCTCCGACTCATACCGTAATCTCGCTCTTTATTTCCCCCGCTAGCCGCGCCGTCTCGCGATATCCCGCACATCTCTCTCACTCGCGCTCTCACTCTCTGCCTAATTATCTCCCCATAACGGCCCTTTACTGTATAAATATAGTTTAATTTCACAGAAGATTATTAGAAAGAAGTCCTCCACCATTTGCGCGGATTAACGCGGTAAACATTTCGTGGCGCAGCGGGAAAGGCTGGGAAATTTGGATGCGCCTCGCGGATAATCTCCCTTGGATGACGTTCCCCAATGGACCAATGCGTGGAGCTTCCCACTCAAGGGCGGGCGGCACTATGGACTTCTTTCATTTTTGTAAGTCGAGAGTTTGAATCACCCAAGTATTATTATTTAGTCTCTAATTTTACACTTTTTGTGCTTGTACTTTTCATTCTGCGCGCTGCATATACCAAACTATTAACGAACGTTCTGTAGGGGCATAACACACGCTGCAGGCGAATAATAGATAGAACATAAGGACCAGGCAAGACATTATGTAAGTTTTTGCTTTCAAATTTGTTCTTCTATTATTACCTGAAGGAATTACTTCAGGCCTTTGAGTTGTAGTTGGGGGTATAAGCCCTCATGTAGACATCTTGGACTACACTCCTCACCACACCAAACAATTAGAACAAGCATGAGCAATTAGAGTAGCGAAACGCATTCAAATTCAGGATTCTCAAGTGTCCAGCCGGAACGGGCGCACTGTAAATACCAGTCCCCAGTCATGCAGACAGATACATGCGAAAGCCCCATGATTAAATGAAGTCCGCGCCCCAAAACCCTGGGGCAAAACACGGCCCTTTCCTTCTCTTCCGAAGTCAGACTAAGTACACGAAGGGGAAAGAGACGTCATGGTCTCCACGCCAATGATGTGCACAGCGACACAGCCAAATAACAATCAAGAAGGGGAAGAAGAAGAAGCCGAAGACCATATTGAAGAAGCGATGTATCGAAGAAGAGCCAAGGGCGCAAACGGAAGTCGCAACATGCCGTTTCCCCATTCAAAAACCTCCATGTAGAGAGAAAGCAAAAAGGTGGTGTGGAAAGCCATGGTAAATGCAATGTCTGAGCCAAAAAAGTGTCCCTCCAGCAACCAACCCATACCAGAACAAATGAAAGTTGAGAGAGAAAGTAAGTCGAGTTGAACTGATATTCAAAGCGCCAGGAACGCCGATCGCTGGATGAGTAGATGAAGCGTTTTAAAATATGCCGAGATGAAACATGTGGACCAACATGGTGAGCGACAAAAGTGAAATTTAGGAGTAGAGGCGATGTTGGAGTGTCAGAATCCAGATTATATAAGCCGTCTAGGTGAGAAGGTGTTTAGAAGTTTGCGAGTCCGTTCTTTGAATGTCGCTTGCTGAATCTTTTCCTGCCCTTTACTGAATCAGCATCTCCATGTTCTTTCCGATGATGCCGCGAAACTGGGATGTCAACTCCGTCCAGTGCAGAATCACCACCTAACGTACTAGTCGGGCTTGCCAAGGTTGAATTGAGATAATTGATTGCTGCGTCTGAGTTCGCCATACTTTGCGATAAGGCGTAGTCCCTAGCCTGGTCAATGCTGTCGAGCCACTCCTGAGTGGAGTATTTGCTTCCATCAGGATCGCTGGTCGTGCTTTTAGGGTCTTCCAAAACGAATTGTTTATCTCGCTGCAAGTTGATAAGCATACTGTAGCACATAATCTATAAATGATGGAGATGCCTTACTGTTTCAACGAGCCAAGCTGTCAGGCCTTTTGAGTCTTGGAAGCTTCTCCAGGCGCACCCAGGTGATAAAAGCGAAACTTCTTCTTTGAGTTTTTTATCATTGGTCCCGGCAGCACACATTAAGACTCGAGCGTTGGATGTAATCATAACCAACCGTTGTCGTTTCTTCACAGTATTGCTGCTGAAAAATCGGGAGAATTTCTTTGGTGTCTCTGCAGCAGGCTCATCCTTCCCACCGACAGGGTGTCCAGGAGGATGCTGGGTAACGAACATGTTGCCAAGTTTCAATATTCGTTCATCCCTCCTTGTCAAGACTGGAGACCATTCGATGTCCAATTGACTCGGCGGTGGGAGTTCGGTAATGAGTCTCGGTGGTGGCCGGGGCTGACCGCTAACTGACGTACCGGGTGTTGTCGGGCCTGGTAATGCGTTTCCGAGAAGCGCGTCTTTGGTTGGATATGGACCGTGGTTACCATTCAGTCTAATCGGCTCGTGAGGAGGGGGAACATAGGCCTTGAGACGTGGAGCCTTTTGTTTCCACAGCCCCTTCCCCCATATTATCCCATCGAAAAATTGGTGAGTCTTGATGTGCTCCATCGGTAGTCGTGTCAAAGGATCCAGAACTAGTAACCTCTCCACCAAATCTTTCGCAACTGGAGGGAAACCGTCAGGGAAGGTATACTCCAGGCCAACGATCTTCTGGAAAGTCTGGTATTCATTAGCCGCCTTGAATGGAGGTCGCCCGGCGAGTAGCTGATAGATTATGCAGCCAAACGCCCACAAATCGCTCGCTTTGCATGCGTTTTTGTCCGTCAGCAATTCCGGCGAAACGTATTCAGCTGTTCCAACAAAAGACTGTGCTCGATCTGACTCTCCCCCTTCCATGGGATCACCAGTAATGGAGCCAATCCCAGCTCCATTTGGCTTCCTTTGATCTAAAATCTTTGCTGTTCCAAAATCCGTGATCTTGACGTGCATTTGGTCGTCCAGGAGCACATTTTCCGGTTTTAGGTCCCGATGAATGACCCCCCGACAATGCATATAGTCTATTGCATCCAGGATTTGGGCGCCGTAGAATCGCGCACACTCCACGTCGAAGGTAGTCATCTTTTTGAGAAATCCAAGCAGCTCTCCACCTGCGGCCAAGTCGAGAACGAAGTAGAGCGAACGCTCATCTTGAAATGTGTAATACAGACGAACAATGCCGGGATGCTCTGTCAAACGATTCAACGTATCCTTCTCAATGTTGACATATTTGACCTTCTTCTCCTTGATAATGTGGCGCTTGTCGAGTACCTTGATGGCGTATTCTCGAAGAGTCTGGCGGTCTGTGGCAGCCAGGACAGTACTATATGAGCCCTCTCCTAGCGTCCTGCCGAAGTTGAAGTCTTTAACGCCCTTTTTCACTACTCTTGTTACGGGTCTGCCATTCTGATCAACTTCCTGCCTCATACCTATGGCTGCTCCCTTGTCCTTCCATTCCTCAGTGCTCGAAAGAGGCCCACCCTCGATTCCGTAGGGTGAACCTGACAGGTGGCTCCCCACGGGAACACTCGAACTGAGAGGGCCATGGGGGCCGTCCATTGGCATGCGTCGTGAGCTCCGACGCGGAGGGAGTGGTCCATTGCCAACGGGTAACTGAGGCGGTTGTCGATATCCTCTATCACTCCTGCTTGCTTCTCTCGACGGCACGGACCCGTGCATCCCAGTTGGCGCTACGCGTGAACTAGCTGCCCGCCTTATGTCCCCCGTCATTCCCTCGTTGTTGTATCTATAAGTGCCAGGATTTGTCGCTGAGGTAGCGGAGCTCGATGATAGGTTCGGGTGGTTGTAGATGCTGGTGGACATGGGCCTTTCTCGGAGAGCCTGTGGTGATGGACCGTTTCGAGATTGGGTGCCAGAGCCTGAGGCATACGTCGGGGGGTATGAGGCCTGGATCTGAGCCTGGTGTGCGAGGGGCATAGACTGCCGGTGCGTGAGCCGCGGCGAGTACGAGGACGAGGGCTCTGGGGTCAGTGGGGAGGGGTGGCCCGACAGCGTCGTGGGTGAGCTTGAAAAGAAGGCATTCGGGTTGAAGCCCAGCGACGAGGACTCTTGCGTCTCGGGCAGCAGATGTGTGGGCGCCTGCAGCTTTGGCTGCTCGGTGGCGGTGATGGTACTTATCGACGACGCCTGCGAGGACGGCGATGGCGGCGGGCGGGTGGCAGCAGCAGCGGTCGGGCTCTCTGCAGACGGCTGGGGCGGCGGCAGCATGGGGGAGCTGGGGTTTTCGTCCGGGTTCGCAATGCGCAGCCCGCCCAGCGACTGCGAGAGGCTCAGGTCGCCGTTCATCATGGTGGGCGTGCTGGCTAACGCGCAGCGAGCGAGGGCGGCGGTGGCTGCGGATGAGCGAGCGTGGTGACGGCCGGGCGTGTCAAGCACGCAGCGGGCAGCGTGCAGAAGGAGCAGCAGGCAGCGAAGCCGTGGGGAGGCCCTGAGGCCAGGGACTGAGGGGGGATGCCGTCGCAGAGCAGGAGGGAGCAGGCCGTGGGCGCAACCGGGTGAGGCTGTAGGACGATGACAGAGAAGCTCGGCACGAAGCTGACGACTCCCGGTCAAGCGCCGCTCAACACCACCGCACGCCCATCGTGGACCAGGCGAGCAAACGAACAGACGGCCCGCGCCAGGCACGCACACGCAGAGGCCGATGGCGCTCTGCGCGATATCTATCAGTACGCACGGCATTTTCCCCGGCCTGTGCAACAAGACGTGCATGCAATGCCACTTCTTGTGCCAGGTTACGCACAATCAATATCGCTGCATGCATCGCTCCCTGTCGGCGACTCCTATTTCGCCGGTCTGTTCTGCCCGCTGCCCCTTCCGGCTGATGGTGCTCCTCTCGAGTCTTAGAATTATATACACAGCAAGATGCTCCTTGATCTCCTGATGCATGTTGCTACTGAGATGTGGGAGCGCCATCCCATCCCGACATCCCACTCCTGCATCGCAACCCCATCACAACCATGCAGGTTGGACACCGCAGATGCTATGCTGTGGAAGGTGGAGAAGAGCAGCTTCTCGCATGCTGTCCTCTCCACTTGCCAGCCAGCCAGCAATACATGCGTTTGTATTAACCTGGTGGCAGCGGCGATGTATAGACCAGGTAGGAAGCCGCTGGCCACCATCATTTCCCGGCCTCACAAATCTTTCTTTTCTTCTTCTATCACTCTTCAGTTTGGCTCGTTTTGGCTCCAAGCTTTTTGGTCAATTTTTCTATCCTGCTGCAGTCTGTTTCAGTCTCCCTGTGAGGGATCGTCCCATCTTCGACATGTTACGCCTACGACCCTCAGAGATTACGTTGACGCCTGCAGACGTCGAGGAGAGCCGTCGCCGCATGGCACGGAAGCAAGCGGCACTCCCTGTTGCAAACCGCTCCACAAGGGTTCCGAGACCTCCGGCTCGTCCTCCAGGACCAAGACTTCGTCGTGGGCCAGAGCACTCACGAGACGATGCCATCACACGTCTTGGAAATATTCCAGTCTTGAGGCCTCACCAGGTTATTCATGATGCTACAGGTGGCGACCCCGAGGATGTTTTCGCAATCCCATCCCAGCACGAGAGCCAGACCCGTATCAATATTGTGCCAGCTGCGTCTTTACCCACTGAGCAGACAGCACCTACGCCAAGAATTAATGCAACAGAAGCTTCTACCATACACACAATGCAGTTGGCATTTCGGCCAGCTCCTGCTCGGCTTGTTGAGAGGGAGAATACCGAGGAGGGTATGTCTTCATCACCACCAAAGGATACTTCTGGAGACGTAGGATTCGGCAGGCCCAGGACGAACACTTCTGAAGAGACTAATGAGAGGACCGCACAATCTCTAATACCTGCCTCCGCTGATGGATTTGCTGAAACACCAGATAGAGGTCTGTCTGGGAGAGGCCGGGTTCGCTCAGTCCGACAGTATAGCAACCATGCTCCCACTCCCCCACACCACACCCATGCTGTGAGTTCGCCTCGCCAGCAACAAGATACTATGCACAGAAACAATGACACTTCGATCGGAGCGTTGCCAGCAGTGTATCTACAGGGTTACTTCGCTTCCCCGGAAGAGTATACATTCAGAGAGTATCCGATGGTGCCTCGTACAGAACCTCGACTACGCCCTGAGCGCCCAACTCAAATGTCCAGAACCATGTCATCCAATAGCGACTCACATCCGGGGTTGGGGCGCAGATGGGATCAATCTCAGCCATCTTCGGCGACGGAAGACGTCTTTTGGACACCTCCAACGAGCAGTCATCCGCAACGCGAGCCATCCGATTCCATAGACAGAATTGAGAGAGATAGGAGACGCACATCCTTAGAGGAACAGATCCTCTCCGGCGAACACGACATCAATGAACTCGTTCATGACCACTATCAAGGACTCTTTGGTAGAGTGAGGGCTGCTCAGGCAGGACATCATGCATCCTCTGGTCTTGAAGTTAACCGCCATACTTCATCTCAGAGGTTCAGTGAGGCATCCTCAAGCTCTAGCTTGCCATACTCATACTACGAGCTTCCTGTATCACGCCATTCTAGCAGTAACCACTCACAAGGAGATCAACTTCTGCAATCGCAGTACGATGGAGCGGCTCCTTCTCGAGAGGTTAGCCGAGGAACGTACTTGTCAATCCAGCCTTCTCGAGTTCACTTACGCCCACCAGCAGCTCGAAATTCAAGCTACTCTTCGCCAAATCTTGTTGTAGCCCTAGGTCAACATGGAATGTCACCGGCTCCCGCGAGTCCGTACAGCCATGGACCTAAAGGATCAGCTCGTCAACATCATAAAGAAGCTACTGGGGATAGCAGGATACAGCTGGGGCCATTGACAGGCCTAGTCAATTCACAAGATTTTGCCGGGGAAGATCGAGATGCTTCTAGTGCCGCGCAGCGCGATCTCTCGTCTCCTCTGGAACTGCTTGAGCAACGAGCTTCTTCACATCTTTCCCGGATATCTACGGTTACGTACCCAGCTTTTAGTTCCTCTCAGCGGAGCTCCGAGGCTCAGTCTGTCTTCCGGTACCAAGTTGCGGACTTTGACGAGCAACAGCAACGTCGAAGAACATCCGGATCCGAAGGCTTGAGGGAGGGCTCTGGGAATAACACTCGCTCTCAGATAACGACGCCTCGCCGTTATCCAGTGAGAACAAGGGCTGGACAAAGTTCGAGCGAGAATATTCCGGTCGCGACCCAAGTGACCCTTGGAGACATTCAAAATGCTCCAATTGCACACGCGGGAAGCATGCGGGGCGGATATATACAAACCTCTCCCATTCCTCTTCGCTTTAACAATCCTCAGACCTCCAGTCCCCCAGATTTCTCTGCCCGACCCCAATTACAGTCTCCATATCAGCAAGGCTCAACCGTGCATTTACCTCGAGATCCCGATCGCGACAGCAACCTCTACAGTTCAAGCCCTACATCACCATTTCAAGACTACAGACATGTGTCGCAAAGGCATGGATACACGCCGCCGCTACGACACCACCGCAGTATCCCTCACGAGGGAGAACCTCAACGTCGGAATCCTCTGCGTGCATTCCCCGAACCACATCTGTACCACGAGCGTCACGACCTACCCCACCCTATCTCCCTTCGCCATCTAGAGCGTGCCTCTATTGCCCCGGCCATTGGCCAGGGCGCGGGAAGTCGAAGGCCGGTAAACACTCGCGTGGCAACATCGCGTCGTCGCATAACGCATCAGCAGCAGAATCAAGAGAACTCTGGAGATGCGGAAGCGGGCCTTATGAGAGAGGAGATATTGGCGGGGGGGATGCGGTATGCGGATGATGGACAGCAGTTGGATGTTATGGATGAGACGCCTCCGAGGTTGGGCAGGTTTGAGAGGCATATTTTGGGTTGATTCAGATGTTAGCTTGGTGTTGGAAGAAGGCGAGGAGGAACTGGACTGGATTGGATTAGACACGTTGATGGTGCATCGCTATTGTGAGTAGGGGGTTGATTCTCGTATCTATATTCCTGGTACCTGCACAATCCGTAATTCGTTGTAAGATGCCCTATGTATCCTATGATCCATCACAGACCCAAGTATCTGCCACTCTCACTCATCCTCGTCCATCTCCTCATCCATCCTCTCCGACACCAAGCTCTTCTCCAACTTTCTCGTGAGCATGTCGACGTCCGGTTTCATCTTGCTTGGAGCCGCAGCGCTGGCTGCCTCACTGCCCATACCCAGTGCTGCATTTGCTGCCTTCTCTTTCTTGGTTTTCTCCGCCCTGCGACGACGTTGGTCTTCCTTGGCTTTCTTGGCTTTTTCCATTCTCTTCTGAGCCTGTCATAGTAAAGTTAGCCAAGTACTAGGGTGAGTGGCCGAGTGAGAATGTACTTACAGCCTCAGAATTTCCCAGCATGTCGCTGAGATCCTTGATGGTCTTCTGTACATCGTCGATGACGACAAAGAAGGCCCGGTTGGCCGATCTCGGGTCCGAAGACCTGAACAGAACGCAGGTATCCAAGGTGAAGGCGACGTGGTGACCCTGGCCCTTGAGCATGTCGGAGAGGATGGCTAGCATGGCTAGCAGTCGGAGATCCCAGGTGCGGATATCGGGGGTTGGCCGCATGTCGTGGGGCGATTTGCGTAAAGCCCGGTAGCCTGCGAGGAGCGTAGCCATATCAGTGCCCCAGTTGCGGATCATTGTCGAAATTCTCTGGTTGGCAGGGTACTTTTGCGACACAGCATGGTCAGGCGTGTCGTAGAGGGTCTCCACTCGCTTGAGGATAGTCTTAGGATCGATGTCACAGTGGAAGCCGTCTGCTTCTTGTCCGGCGAGTGCAGCTGCGAAGGCAGCGTTGGGGTCAGTGGGCCCCTGTGACTCCATGAGGAGGTTTTTGTCGTTCATGGTTGTGGTGGTGGTGGGAAGAGGTTGTTGTTTTGGAAGATGGAGGAGGAGGAGGAGGAGGAGGAGGAGGAGGGAGATTGCTTATATAGGGAGGAAAGGGAGCCTAGTTCTCGGCGAGAGAGGAGAGTGGGGCGGTGAGGGTGCAAACGAGACCGTTATATCAGAAGTGAGAGCGTAGAACAAGGCGGCGTGCAGGCGTTTGAGGTGGTTATAGTAGAAGTGAAGGAGAAGGTATCTTGAGAAGCATAGAGGTAAGAGACCAGGTAAGAGAGTAGGTGAGAGAACAGGTGAGAGAGTAGGTAAGGAAGTAGGTAAAATAACAGGTAATAGAGTAGGCAAAATAGCAAACATTTTGAAAGAGATAATACTAGCATACATATACCTAATCTAGCTAGTAATTCACAATCTAAGGCAAATCTAGATGGGAGCCAAAAGGATCAGAACTGATTCTCTAACACATGTATAATGGATACAACTTATTTTCCAAGTCTATACCAACTTTGGAAACCCCCTGCTGGCGCATACAGCAGTAAAGTATAGGAGAAGGCTGAAACTTTGGTCTAGGTCTGGGATTGCCTTTTAAGACAAAGGGATGCTACAGGTAGTATTAAAATAGAGCTTTATAGGGAATGCTAGAACGATGACTGGAATCCAAGAGTAGGTCAAAAGGATTGGAGTAGATCTACTAAACAATACATGATGGATACAACGCTCTTTCCAAGCCTATACCAACCTCGCAAACCCCTTGCTGACGCATACAGCAGTAAAGTGTAGCAAAAGGCGAAGCGCTTAAACCAATTCTACAATTGCGTTCCAAGACAAAAGGATGCTACAGGTAGCATACATATAGAGCTTTACCAGGAACACTAGAAGGAAGAGAGGAAATTGAAGAGTAGGCCAAAAGGATTGGAATAGATTTACTAAACAATACATAATGGATACAACACTCATACAGCACTCTTTCCAAGTCCATACCAATTGCGTAAACCTACTGCTAGCGCATACGGCCGGTAATTGATGTAAAAGGAGTTGATTGCTCTTGATTTGTGCCTAGAATTGCATAGCACAGCCATGTTTGAAGTCGAATGATGCCTCTCAGACTCATTGGGACAAATGATGTTGGATAGGTATGACACGGAACCTGAAGGTGGGTTGAGAATCGGGATTGTGAAAAGCGGACGGAGGGTTGCTTGACGCTGAAGTAATGGGAAAGTGTAGTAGACGTACGGAGAAGCTGTTATTTGATAAGGAAAATTCTAACCAAATTCCCCCCAGTGAGTGCAATAGGGCTCAGTTGGGAAAGACTGTTTTTTTCCCACTCGCCACAATGGTAGTTGAGTCCTAGAGGTGATCATAGGTCAATACTGAGTCCTTCGCAATTTGTAAGAGGATATCGGATGCGGACGTTCTTATTGACGCCCGAAATATCTTGTCAAGGGACTGTCTACGCCGAAGAGCCTACCACCGAGCACATTAGCCTCGACCAAGACTAATGTCCTTTCGTATTCTGTCGTGCCAACCATAGTGCCACGCTCTCTTTTGCAACTTCGCTTCCCCAGACACCATCCGCGCCTCCTCGTCTCCATTCCTCGCCAGATGCATCCTCCCCTCCTCCGCGTGAAGCTTCGCCAAGAAGCACCTCCACATCCCGTTTTTGTGATGAGAGCCAGCGCTTGACGAAAGCAACGGGGTCCTTGGACATGCTAGTGAAGAAGGCGTGCTTGGCTTTTGATTGCCCTATGGCACCCATGAGGAGGACAATCTGCTCATCGATCTTATGGATCTCCTGGAGAGTCTGGACGCTGTGCTTTGGCCGAATGAACTCGTTCAGTAGCGGTTGAAGCGGATCATCTAGGGCTACCTGCACGTCATATATCGTCGGCTTCGATGGCTGGTCTCCAGACTCGGGGGATGGGTGAATGTAGTCTTTGTCTACGCGGATTGTGTATGAGAGCTGAAGGGGTGGTAGAGTAGTCAGATGCGGCTTTATGAGCTGTGGCAGATTGGGGAAGTAGAAGGAATCCGAGTTGAAAAGAGCCTTCAACTTCGCGTCACAGGCGAATTTGCGCTCATCGTCGTCCTGCTGCAAGTGTTGTGACCTGGCGTACTCCCAAATACCCATCATTACACCCGCGCGGTCCTCCTCGTCCGTATCCAACAACTCGGCCATTGGCTTGCTGAGCCGAAATTTCTCTGGAAAATGGGAGCGCTGGAGGTTGATGGCGATGTTGATGTTCTCATCGCCCTTGCGCTCAAACTCAAGCTCGCTGAAGTTGCTCTCTTTGGCATTCTGGTTTTCCGGCCGCTTCCACTCGATCTGTGTGAAGTTGTCCGGTTGGAGACTCTTGGCACGGTCGAAGTCGATGGCGATGGACGTAAAGAATTGGGAGAACATTTTGGGCTTCTGTGCGGGAGTCGTCTTCTTCGGCTCTGCGCCGTCCTCGTCCATCGCATCGGGGTCTTTCTCCTCATCGTTATCGTCATCCTCGTCCTCGAGGCCCTGGTCGACGCCGTCATCAAGCAAGCGGCCCTGTATCTTCACGCGGTAGGTGGCATTGGTGTCGCTCTCAAAGTCAAAGGCATCGGGATCCATGGCGCCGCTCTGCCACGGCTGGTTCTCGACTGTGTTCGAAATCCATATGCGCATGGTGCCGTAGCGGCGCGTCCGCGAGTGGTGGACCGAGTCGGTGGTCTCGAGCCGCTTGCGCATCATGGTCGCATCCAGTGTGCGCTCGATCTCGCGCAGCTCGCGATAGCGGGCGACGCCGTCGCCGATGCATATGTCCTCGACCCCGTCGGGAATGTTCTTGTCGGTTGGGGCCATGGCGATGCGGCGCTGCCTCTCGCGCCTCTCCTGCTCGGCGCGCTGCTGGGCCTGCATGCTGGCGTGGTTGTACTGCTGCGTAGCGGCGTGTTGGGGCTGAACAACAGGGCCTGGTTTGCGGAACATGTGCTCCAAGTCAGTCTTTCTGATCATGATTGCAGGCGCGACGGGGGAGTCCAGTATATGGGGTGGGCGCTGGAGAGGGAACGAGGGTGCAGTACGTACCGGGAGCCCGCCGTGTAGGCGTTGCGTGGTGCGCTTGGGCGGGAATCGCGTAATTCCGATACTGCTGCATTGTGGGTAGGCGAGTGAATTCTCTGCGCGACAGCGACGATGGGGGAGCAGCGTTCACGATGCAAACACGTCGGGGGTGAGGATGAATGGGCACAGGTGCTTTTTCCTGCGAGACGCGTCCACGACACTGAGCACAGGGCTGAAAGCGGCGATTCGCCAGCCCCCTTTAACCCCACCTTTCGGCTGCACGCACTTGCAACACCTCTCTCCTCTTTGCCCCATCCCCATCGCTGACACGGGCACCCTCTGACCAGGACGTGCAGTGCGAGAGCGCTGGTCTGTGTCGCCTGCTCCGGCGCCTGCGTGGAAGCAATTCACGACCTCGTGCCCATTCATCCTCGGCTACACGACGATGTGCCATCACCGAAGTACTGCTCTCAGCATCCTCTACACATGTGTGCTTAGCCGCGGCCAGTCCTGTCTAGTATAATCCCCCCTCGATCCTTGTTCTGTGATATACATCTACCCACAACATGGCGTCCCCGTTCTCCCCTGGCAGCCATGGAAACATGCATCAAGAGATGGCGAAGCTACACCTAGCAAACGACTTGGTAGACAAGGCGAGGAGATATGCACGTGTACCGCCTCCCCGATACTCCGATGTCTTCCCATCTGGCCCCCTCAGTAAAATCGCTGGCGTCCGTCTACCAGACAGACCGCCTTCCACGCAATGGGATATATCAATCGCGGATGGGAGGATAGCGGCAGTCGACGCACATGATCCCGAGTTGTCTGGTCGCCAGTGTCCTCCAGGAGTTTTGGACGGGGCTAACCGGCTCCTGGCTCCGTCGCTGTGCCATGCCCACATACATCTTGATAAGTGTTTCTTGCTACAGGATCCAAAGTTTAGTGACCTCCAGATCGAGAACGGAGACTTTCAAGAGGCAATGGAAATGACCGGGAAAGCGAAATCAAGATTTGAGGATGATGATCTGCTCAGGAGGGGTCGGCAGCTTATCGAAGAGAGCATACACCATGGTGTAACGGCTATGCGGGCCTTTGTAGAAGTGGATGGGGGCGTGCAGTTCAAGTGTCTCGACGCTGGGCTGAAATTGAAAGACGAGTTCCAGGATCGGTGTGAAATTCAAATATGTGCCTTTGCACAATTACCCCTGTTTTCTGGTGACGATGGAGGCGAGGAGGTAAGAAGACTGATGGCTAAAGCTGCGCTGCGAGAGGGCGTGGAAGTTATAGGTAGCACGCCTTATGTTGAACAGGACATAGTCAAGTCGAAAATGAATGTATCCTGGATCTCCCTGTTGGCCCTTGCCAATGGATTGCATCTGGATTTGCACCTTGACTACTTCCTTGAGGAAAGCAAACAGCCTCTCATTTGGGCGACACTGGACATTATCAAAAGCAGGAACTGGAATGAGAGGACCGACAAACGAATCACCCTGGGCCATTGCACCCGACTGACCCGGTTCGGAGAAACGGAGTGGCAGCGTCTGAAACAAGACATCGGCAAGCTCCCAGTTGCATTCGTCGGGCTCCCCACATCAGATTTATTCATGATGCGTACGCAGGAAAACGTTCGGGGAACGCTGCCGGTAGTGGACATGATCCAGAAGTATGGTCTGGAGGTGAGCATTGCGGTAAACAACGTCGGAAACGCATTTACGCCGTACGGTAGCTGCGATCCGCTGAGCATCGCCAGCCTAGGCGTGGGCATCTACCAGGCCGGGACAAAGAAAGATGCCGAAATACTCTATGCAAGTACCCTACCCTCCTGTTTTGTACTACGCCATTTCCGGGCCTATCACTAACGCCAGAATCTAGCAAACCGTCTCTTCGCGAGCGAAGGCCTCGATTGGCTGCGAATCCACCTCCTGCGAATTACGAATTGGGGAGCTCGCCGATTTCGTCTTGTTTGACAGGATGGATGCTGGCTGGCGGTGTAGGAAAAGCATCGTCGAAGTGGTATATGACGCTGGCTCGAGTCGGCAGACGATACGGCGTGGGAAAATGACCGCATACTGATATCGAAGATAGAAGAAGCGGAACTCGACCACGGCGCTTCTAAGATATTTCGGTATACCTGGACCACGCAGTAGGAGAGGCAGCTGCGGTCAGTGCGATTCGCAAACAGTCATGACGTGGGTGGGTCGCTACCGTTTACGTGCATCACGTCGCCATGCCAGGTACCCAACAGGTGACATACTGCGACCGACTTCATCGGCTCAGCACCGAAAAGTAAACGAACAAAGCGTGTCAATTGCACGTCTGCAGCCTGCCTACGGCCGCGCACACGGTGTGGTTGAGGCCTCACGTGCCAGTTGCACTTCACCTGCACACCGCCAAGCACGCACTGATAACTCCCACTCCACGCCTGCCTCGCTCACCTCCGCCGCATCTGCATTCAGCTCCATCACCCTTGCCGATCCACGTTCCTAGTCGGCGCCATGAACGCCCCAACTGACTCCAAGTAAGCATCACTGTGCCACGAAGTATGGCCGCCAACAATTTGACTACGCAGGCAATCTGACGCCACCATTACCGCCAGCACCCATAGCCCCAGCCTTGCAATTGCTGCTCCGGCTGCCAATGCATCTCCCGCACCTAGTGGGTTCAGCGGCGGCCTCCAGCATGTTTCCCCGGCCGATCGATTCGGGCCTGGCGGGGTGTACGTGCGGTGCCATGAATTCTTGGAGAACGTAAAGGTGAGCCCTTCCCGCCACCCCTACACCTCGAATGCCACCAGTACTGACCTCATGCAGGGCCAATTCGGAGAACACTCGAGGCAGTCGGTCACCATCCACGACACTCTTGGAGACTTCAATGCCGGCAAAATACCTAAGCAAGTCGTTTGCCAGACTATCATCCATGAGCTCGGCGACAGTGTTGGTCTTATTCAAGACTTCAAAAGCATCCTTGACCCACATAATACCTTCATGGGATCCCGAGCATTTCACCATGAGTCTAAGCCTAGTACACCGGTACCGGAAGCCTCACCGGCATTCTTGCAACCCCAACACCACCCACACCTACCCATGCCTGATTTATGGAGCACTCACCAGTACACGCGACGACTGCAGCATGCACTTCAGCCTTCCATCAATCCAGAGCTTCTCCGAGCTCCCATTGCGCACCGAGACGTGTTTCCGTACCAACAAGCCTTCCAAGATCCGATCAATAATAGCTTTGAAAATCGTGGCTCGTATCAACCAACGTACACCCAAAACGCATACAACAATACTTATTCAGACTCTCTTGCGCCCAATGTCCCTTCGTCCCCAGCGACTCAGATGCCGATGCGGCCTGTCGGGTTCAATCAATATACACCACCCGCGTTAGGACATATGCAGACAACGACCTTCTCGCCCTATGGTGCCTTTGACTACGGGGTACCATTCGGTTCGCCTATCCGTGATATGACTAGTCAGCCGCAGCGCTCCTACTCAATCAACGATGCTTGGGAGAGGGATCGATTCGAAAATACTTGGGCAAGCCAACCTGGACACGAGGCTACTGCCAGCCGACAGGTCGAATCTCCTGCCCTTTCGAGCAAAGAGCCTACACCTCCATTAGCCCTACAGTATCGAAGCTCGTCGACGGCGACCCCATTCCTGCTAGGAACGCCGATCGCCGTACCACTTGGTCAGCCCACTTTAGACATGCTACCCCCGAAGAAGCGCAGTCGAACTGAACTCAGAGGTTATATTGACACCAACGAAGGGCGGGATTATGAAGAGGAAGTTGGCTCGCGTAAGCCTCTCGCTCCCGCCACTGTCCCGATCCTGCCGAATCAATCAACCCAGCAGTCTTCGGTACGCCGGTCGAGCGTTAGAGCACCTCGCTTGCAGGGCCAGTATATACATTCTATATGTGGCAGGACGTTTGCCTCTCGTTATGCTGTCAAGAAACATCATTGGGGAACAAAGACGGATGATCTGGAAACTTCGACGGGTTGTTGGTTCAAGAATGGGAGGCCGAATGTCCAATGGTGAGACCATTCGTTGCTGGTACAATGAATACGTATATTGATCCTCGATATAGGGATGAACATCCAAGCTGCAGAGACCAGCAAACGTCAAAAATGCGTTACCCAAAATCGCACAGGCCGGGGACAAATCAAACGACAGCACCCGAGTTCAGGGCCCCGGTCGTCCCGGCCATGGCACCGAATCCACAAAATACGATCCCAGGGTTCCTAACTCATAGTGATCTACCGCAGACGGTCGCTGAGACTCTTCGAAGATCGCCTACTCCTCCCCACTCTCCGCAAGTCCAGACATTGCCATACCATACCTCCCGACTCCCTATCCGAGGCAGTCTCGACAATTTGTTGACAGCTGTCAATGTCGCAATCAAGATCGATGCGCCGACACCCCAAGGCCGCAATGACTCAGTCGTCTCTCACTTGGACGCTCAGGCCGCTGCGGCCGAGGAACGTCGGTACCAGCCATCGTCTTGGCCTGGTGCTTCTCGTGAACAACTCGACCCAGCCTTTAGCTATCATGCTCTTCCACCGCTGTCTCAAGTGGGGCTGGGGGTCACTCAAGCTCAACCAGACGCCGCTCCAAGGATGCTTACTAGCGTAGATGACGATCAAGGCATTCTCAGGGATCAACCACAGGTTGATATGGATGCTCCAGCCGAAGAGAGAGAGACAGGCAAGAGGGATCGTCTACCACGCAGCTCCATCTCGATTCGAGAGCTCAAGTTGTTGGGCCTGAAAGATTCTCCGGGAACGGAGGGCACGAAGTAGGAAAGTGCTGACGTTAGACACGGCGGCGAGTTCTGAGGATGGAACGGAAATGAAGAGTACTTTGGTCGACTATCATGCTAGTCTACTCCAAAAGCCCGAGGGTTCGATAGATTTTCTTCTTTGTTTTCAAAGCCCCAGCGGAAGACGGCAATGTAAAGGGCCGGCCATGTCGAGGTTGCTGAGGAGTTCTTTTACCCACTCGCTAGAATTGCGGATGGGCCATAATTTCATAAAAGCAGATTGCCATCTCGTTTGGAGATGTTTATGCGCGATGCGTGATGTGATGCGATGCGATGCGATGCGATGCGATGCGATATGATGGGTGGAAAGCTTCCCCGCGTCCAAGCAACACCAAAGCAAGCATCATCTGCACAAGCTCGCCCAGCTTGGAACGGCGCCGGAGCAAGGATCACCCAAGCCCCTTCCGCTGCATCTCGTTTCTCCACATTTTTAAATCGACAACCCATGACCCTGCCGTCATCACTATGTTGCATTCTACCTTCTTTCCTCCAATCGCTGCCTTTGTTTGTTCCTGTGTAGCCCCAGCCCGCGGTCGCGTCACCAACCTCGGGCTTTCTCACCAAGCAGCAATTGAGGTGACAAGCTCCTTCATCCTTGTTGGCCCTACCAGCCTCCTGCTCACACGTGAACGCAGTGGACAGAAACGGAAGGTCCTACGCTTCCTCCCAGCTCGCTAGCTTTTAACCCGTAAGCTTGTGCGTTCCTGAAGATCGACTCGAGCCCGCCCGTCTGCGGGGAAGAGTGCACGTACGAAGAAAGCTGGTTGCCTGGCGAGGAAACCGGGTTGCGCGGCGTCAATGGGGTTGCTTTCACTCCAAATCCCTGGTCATGGGAACCCGCATAATACATAAGCCCTGCCAGTTCCACTGTACTTCGCGCTCTCCTTCTGACATCCCCGACTCCTCTCCACAACACTTCGTCCGCCCACCATGTTGACCTTGTTCAGGCTGACAGCTGCTGCGCTACTCGCGGCGGCTGCTACCGCGCAGTCGTACAGCGCGCCCAACGGCACCCTCGGGCCGGACGCAGAAGGAAAGTACGAAATCTTTGCCGAAGGAATTCGAGGCCTGTTCATCCCGTACGGCGCGTCGATTGCGAATCTCTTCATCAACGACACGAATGGCATTGAGCGCGACATTGTGCTTGGATTCGACAATGCGAGCCACTACTCGGTAGATCAGTTCCATCCTCATCTTGGAGGTGTTCCAGGTGCGATATTGTGCTTTGGTTGAATTGAATTGGAGTCAATTAATTTTAATCCAGGTCGTTATGCGAATCGCATCAAGAATAGCAGCTTTGTCATTGATGATGTAGAGTATCACGTCACGCCGAATGAGAATCAGGGCAAGGATACGCTGCATGGTGGTCTTGATGGATGGGATTATGTACGTTACCCATTCAAACGCCACGTAGAATGGACCACGTTGCCCAGTGGAACAAGTTCAAGTCGTGGTGTACATGAGGATTTACTGACATGTCCTCAGAGAAACTTCACAGTCGTTGCCCATACCACCGACTCAATTACTTTCTCAATCGTTGATCCCGATGGCAAGGAAGGCTTCCCCGGTGAAGTGGTCAGCTATATCACGTACACGATGACCCCGAACACTTGGCACATTAAGATGGTAGCTCTTGCAACTACCAAGAAAACGCCGATCATGCTGAGCTCCCATGTACGTGGCAACGAGGCCGTGCAGAGTAACGCTAATGAGAATAGACTTACTGGAATCTCGACGGATTCGCGAATCCTGACACACCTACGGCACTTAATCACAGCATACATCTACCTTATTCAGGCCAACGTGTGGGTGTGGATGGCATTCTTATCCCCGATGGAACCATTCTGCCAAACCAGAAGTACTCCGTGAATGATTTTTGGTCTGCGCCCAAGCAGGTTGGCGCTAACCACACTGCTCCGGAACTTCTTGGGAATTGTGGAACAAACTGCACTGGATATGATAACTGTTATCTTGTCAATCGCGCGCAGAATGGTCCTTATGACTGGCGAACTGCTGGACCGGTGGCTACTGTGGAGAGCGAGTGGTCAGGGATTTCGCTCAATATCTTCACAGACCAGGATGCCTTTCAGGTCTACAGCTGTGGTGGACAGAACGGTATGTTGAAACGACTTTATAGTTTTTAATTTTGCTAATATCGTAAAGGAACCCTTCCAATCAAGTCAACCCAAGGTATAGATGACCGCCCACGTGTAGTCGAGCAATACGGCTGCCTAGTGTTGGAAGTACAGGACTGGATCGACGCCATCAATCAACCTGAGTGGCAGCGAGAGAAGAAGCAGGTTTTCGGACCCGGTGATGAACCCTATGTATTGGAGGCGGCGTACGAATTCTCCGTCAAGTCATGAAGCCTCGCGGCTACAGAGGGAGATGTAATGGTAGCACGAGATCGGGTCTAGCATAGATGAACTGGGATATTCAACACAATGAGTTGAAGACAAAAATAGAGCTCATTCCATATTATACTCGACAGGCTCGACATGTTCTTTCGCTTCCTCCTTGTCGAAGAAGAAGGAATTATGGCCGGTGATTGTTGCCGTCCAGTTCTTTCCTTATGACAAGTCCTTACCGTACGATGTGTCCGTTGCTCTTCGCGCGCTTTCTACGCTCGCTACCTTCTCGAATTTATTACAAGAGCGAGAGCATCATACTTCCTTCGTGACGCAGGAAAGCAGGTCGCCACCCGTCCTGTCTCCATCTTGCCAGATCGCACTTTGTCTTTCTAATTCATCAAGAGAATCTCCGTAAACAACGAACAATCCTCTCAAAGTTTAACTAAAATGCCTTCACCCTCACTTCTATTTCTCACAATTTTCACACCCATCAATTCCGTCCTCTTATCTCAGCAACAGCGCACTGCTGCTCTTCACCTTCACCTTCACCCTCTCATCCTCACTTGATAACGCCACCACGACGCTATGGGCAACAGAATTCTTTTATAATTATGATCCCGTCGCCCTTCAGCTTCTCGACTTCGCCAACCCCATTTCAAATCCGCACCCTCGGGGGCCTGTTTCCTATCGACACACCCCTAGACTTTACGGACTTCATTGGCTCTTTCTCTCTCGAAGAAATGGCGAACCCTTCGGAGAGCCTCGCAACTACGCCGGGTAGAGTAACGCCTCGATCTCCGATGCGACCGGAGACGCCAGAATTTGACATGGAAAACCATAGGGAGGGTTTACAGATGGCGTTGGAAGCTTCGATGGAGTTGCAGGAGATCGTGGGTTTAGGAGAATTGACGCCATTTGCGACGCCGCCGGGACCGCCAGGCAATTTGAAGACGTTATGTGTGGAGAGGCCTGGGGAGTATAAAAATATAAATGCCTCCTTACTGACAACGACTACCTCAGAGCAGAATGCTTCCGGCATCTCCTCAGCACTCTCCGGGCCCGGGGCTTCTATGGATAATCCCTCTATGTTCCCGTCGGCACCTCCATCCGCTCCGGCACAGGACGATTGCAGCGACTTCTCCATGAGGCTCTTCCAGAATCCGCCGCGACCAATTTCTTCATCTGAACTCGTCAGAACCACGCTCTCCCTAGACCTTCCGACATCTATAGAGCAGCCCTACAAGCCGCTGGACGACGATGACTTTCAAGCGCCCCAGGCCACCTCGCCAGTTCCCGGAACCACTCCCGGTCTTGCTCACATCTTGCCCAAGTGGCACGATGAGAGCAAAGCCCTATACGATAGCGCCAGAAGTCTGAGAGATAGGGACATGTATCTTATGCTGCCCTACTCCGCCACCGAGCCGCTAAAGCGCTCACTGACGACGGTCAAACTATTCGACAAAAAGACAGGAGAGCTTGGACGGGTCTGGGAATTCGCCGTCGGGGAACTCAGCTACAACGAGGTCGACGTGCTTGGTACACACAGGGAAGGGAATCCTGCCCCAATTTCGCCGATGTTTGGTCCACACACTGTAGGGAATCCAGCTCAGTTCTTGCCTTCGATGTCTGGTCCACACACAACAGGGAATCCAGCTCAGTTCTTGCCTTCGATGTCTGGTCCACACACAGGGAATCCTGCCCCATTTTCGCCTCCGATGTTTGGTCCACACCAAGCAGGGAATGCAGCCCAGTTCTTGCCTTCGATGTCTGGTCCACACACAACTGGGAATCTAGCTCAGTTCTTGCCTTCGGCATTCGATCGCTCAGCCAAGGATCAGAATTTTGAGATACATGAGGCTATGAATGAAGAGATGCGAGCTCTAGCATGGAAGGGTGGACGACGCTGGTGTTGGATCTACATCCGTGGATTCAAAGGCCGGAGGCTGGAGCAAAGGACAGATTCCTCTATCATGAACATATCGTTAGCACCAGATCTACGTGTACACAATACCATGATCTTACATCCACACCGGCGAGTTTCTACTCTACGACAGGACGCCACCTGCTATGGACAGCTCACCGCACCTTCCTTCGCGTTGCCTTCAGTGGAAGTGAATCGGGATGTCGAAATCGGACCTGCGTCCGCCCCACCTCAGAAAACATTAGACATCGCCTGCTACCGATGTGAAATGGCGTGGAAGAGGTGTGATAAGAATTGGCCGTGTACCAACTGCACTACCAACGGCTATGGTATGTGTTCTAGTAAAGGCGCACCTCACGATAAATGTCTTGACTGTGCGTACCATTTCTTATTAACATAAAGGTAGAATGCAGAGAATCTCCCGACAAACGACCTCAAGTCCCTCACCAGAGCGAAGAGGGTACCCAGAAAATCACAAATGTTCCCGAGATGCCGCTAGAGCAGAGTGCAATGGTTTTGGTTCAGCGGCCGAACTCAAATACAAACCATACCGCACTCCCACCATCTCAACGCCTAATCTCATTCCCACACTCGAATAATCCGGTATCCGTACCAGCTCAGTCTGCGCCCTTGAATCAACTCCAGAGTATGCGTGGGCCAGCTCAGCTCCCTACATCGAATCCCATCTCACAACTCCACGCTGCACGACGCCCCTACGCCCATCCTGCAGGTCCAGGTCTAGCTGGAGAACCTTACATCATCATGGCCTTTCCCAAATCCGCCATCACACGCGAATATCGCCATCCGGACGGCGGAGATTGGCTGCATTTCGAAGCTGAGGGCAGTCTTCCGCTGATCGAGGGGGTTGGAACAGATATCAACGAATGGAAGCCATGGATTAATGCTTTCGGCAAGGGCGAGGCGAGCATGGTGATTCGGTCACAGACAGAGATGTAAAGTCGAACGGAGTGAGGTGGTGGTTGGTTGAAGAAAAGTATTTTGTATGCGGAAATCAAATTGTGCTGGGGATGGAAGGGGTGACATGAAAGGGTAGTTTGTGGCATTGAAAACGAAGAGGGAAGATATTGTTGGGTTGTAGACTCTTTTGCTCAAAGAACGTGCTTTGAGTACTAGGTTGAACACTGTGTTGATCACTGGATCAAAGATTTCCACTGTATGCATCTCCTTTTTGCTCAAAAGATATGCTTTGAGCACTAGATTGAACACTGGGTCAGCCACTTCAACTGCATACCTTTCCTGTTTCTTAGATAAACCAGATACGATGGCTTTGCCTTTTAGCTGTCAGCAGTAATAGACTTAAGGCTTTAACATTAGAAATAAATGAGATCCTACTCTATATGGAAATTTGACATATCGTCTACGCTGCACTACCATTGCTGAGCCACCATCACACCATTACCTTTCCACCCGCTAACAAAATCCTCTACATTCGCACCTCTCTTATTACCCCATATAAACCCACCTACATTACCTACTACTACTAATCCTCGTTGCTGCACATTCGTCTAGGGGCGCGACATGCGTCACGGGAGTACACAGACATCGACCTCGACCTTGGGTAAAGACATGGGTTCTGGATCCTTCATTTCTGATCCTTGTTCAAAATGTAAGAACCCGGCATAGACGCGGTGCGCAGGTCCGAAGGCACGCTGCCATTCCACTATGTGTGTTATAGACCAAGGTAGGGAGGTTAGGGTCTGTAGTTGAGCAGGGGCGACGAAGAGGTGACGAAATGGATTGACGGGATAGCTGATGCGTAGGGTGGAATTTTTCCTCTGAGGTAGGAAGGGAGGACTCCGAATCCTTGTTTGTTTGCGTGGTGTAGATTAGATTTATTCGAACACTACACGGCTGGCATATACAGTAGTTTACATCAACCAGTCATCCAACCAATCAACCACCTAACCACCCATGTATGCAAACCCGACCCACGAACAAGTTTTATCTCTACAATAAGATTGTCTGTAAAATTACAGGACCTTTGTACAAGTAGTTTGTCTTCGACTCTCGGCACTGTGGTTTACTTGCGCAGAAACGCCTCGAAGGTAAATTGTGAACCAGGCCTTTGAGTAGGCGGGGGCTGAGCGAGTGGCGACTGAGAATACGATGTTGCGGCCCGAAATGGAGGTAAGTAGTAAGGGTGTGTGATAGAATGGTTGATGGGCGATTGCAATACGAGAGTCGGTCGATGGAAAACTCATGATCAGTACACCTCGGATCGCTGCTTGCGAACGCATAGACTATGCGTATACAAGTATCTGTGTTGAGGTTTGAAGATTTTGCGCGTCGTGTTTTACACTTTTATTATTAGACTCTGTATTGTGGAAGGTTTTTAAACTGTGGATATACTCTTCGTTGAGTCATGACTTGACTCTCACAGTCGTGGTTTCGCATCCTCTTTCTTCCTGCTCCTAAGAAACTTCTTCCTGTTCTGCCGTCGTTGTCGTCGTCGATATCGGCGTTGTATTAGGGTCGGTCTTGTACCATCTTCGCCGGGGCTTTTCGCCTTTTACTGTTTCCTTGGTTAGCAATCTCATCCATCATCTCCAAAAGCTCGTTAATCAAAACGCTCCTTTACTCCTACCCACCCACACAATGGAACAAATGGAAAAAGTAAAGAGAAGGGGACATGCATTGTTTTTGCATCCAAGAAAACACCCTCGACATGCGCCATGACAGCGTGAATTCATCTACTTCAGGTACCTCCTCCTCCTTCAATGCAGCATTGACGCGGTCCTTCAAGTCGACACGTTCTTCAGCAGGCACGGTACCCCAGCGCCAATTCGTGTTTTTTGAATGCAAGAGGTAGCCTTCTTTGTTCGTTATGGCCTGGTTGGGATTAGTTTGGATCGGGTTGGAGTGAGCGAGGTGGTAATTTTTGGGCGTGTTGGTTGGTAGTGTGGATGGATAGATAAGGGAAGATGTGAACAAAAAAAAGCCAATTGGGACTACGCATATAGACGAAGAGAATTTGAAGCAAACAGAAAATGAAGGCTAATATATTCATCTAGAATGAGCGCATGATACGTACATAAAACCGCTGCCACTGCTCCTGCGAGTGCCCGGCATATGCCCGCGCCCTCGCCGTGGGCGACAATATCGGCAGGTGTGACAACCCAGCGACTCGAAAGCGCAACACAGCAGTAAAGATCATGATACGAACATTTCACGAGTGGAGTTGGGTTGATGGATTGAGGGAGGGAAGTTGGGATTGGCTGATGAAATGATGCGTGCAGTCGCTAACTTTGACCGCACGGGCCATATAACTACCTGCGGGACAGGTAATTTATGCTCAGGCTGGCTCTGTTCTAATTCTTCTTTTCACGATTTAAGTGCGGTGTAGGAATACAATGATGCATAACACTCGTTCGCTCAAGCTTTATTTTAATTTGCTTCTGGAGCGAGGAGGGTGAATATACACTGCGCGTAGCCTCGGCAACGGTTCATATGTTCTCGAGAACCCAGTGGACCTGTTCGTCCATCGCCCAAACAGTCCGCTCAAGTCTCTGCATGTCTTTCTTTTTTCTTCCTCGTTGTTACCCCATCGGCCTCGAAAACCTCTTTTTTTTTAATGACTAGTGTTGAACAAACCTTTAGAGGTAATTAGATTTGGGCTGGCGCATAGGTGCCACGTGACAAGAACATTCATCCTGCACACGTGGCCCCGGAGACGCAGAGCGCGTAAAACGTCATGCTTTATATGAAAGTCAAAAGTTAAGCATCAGAACAGTGAAAGTAAGATGTCATATGATTCTTCCGTCATCTACGCCCTCAAAACAATAACTCCAGAAATACCCATTTACTAACACCCAATACATGGATGGACGCCATCATTATCCAATGCCATTCGCTTCATAGCTCTACCAACATTACGCTAAAAGTAAAGAAGATAATCGTCGACTCAAACCTACAAGCGCAGCTATTTTGGCCACACCACCGTCATCGCGCCCTCCCGCTTAATCTCTCTGCCTTCTCGCTCATCCCTCCTCAGCTGCTCTCCCATGATCACACTCGTCAGTCTCCTGACCACCTCATTCCCATCGATCATAGTTCCAGCAACACCAGGACCGCAATCGCCCATCTGGATCTGCTTCCCACTTCCCTCTTCATAGTCCGCAATATCGTTCCGCGTCAGAAGTTGCATGTACACCGCGCAGAGTATAACGAGGGACTCGGTCAGGGTCACATTGTAGCCCCAGCTACTAAACCGAGCGCCGACAAATTTGCATCCTTTCTTTTCGTACAGGCCTTGGAACCAAGCTAAAAGCGCATTGTTTGTATTACTCGTACTTGATGATGCGGATGGGGCGAAGAGTGTTGGTTGTTTCTTGTGGAGTTGGAAGAGGGCATCGAGGGTTTTGTAGTGCGTCTTGGTCCAAGGCTCCACTTTGGGCAGAGCATCAAATTTTCTTGCCACAGGGTGAAGAGCCGGAGGGGCGGGCGTTCCGAGGGCACCCCACAGACTTGAGGTAAGTCGGGTGAAAAGACTGGTCTGAGGCACTTCTTTAGCTGAGGGGGCTTTGGCAATCACTGGTATTGATGTTGGTTTCCGTGTAGGGCGCTTCTCGGGGGCTACGGTCGACGAGTTTCGAGCATTCGATGATGAAGTCGTTGCGCTCATTGCGTCTTCAAATAGTGGGGCATATGCTCGCTTGGGCGCGAGGATACTGGCTTCAATCGCTTGTGGTGGCGATGAAGGAAGCATAGTCGACTGATATGTTCGCGAAGGTTCTGTCACTTCCTGAATCTCTTCCAGTGTTCGCTCCTGGGGCTCGTATGCGTCTAAGTAGTCATCCGCTTCGTTTCGCAGATGCCGGATGCTGGAGTTGGTTTGCCCTTCCATCTCTGCGCGAAACTGTTGCGCGTCAGAACACATGGTCATCGAGCCGTCATCGACCATTGTACGGAATGGGGAGCTTGCAGGAAGGATGGATGATTCCTCCAGACCTTGCTGATAGCTTTCCTCCGAATCAGAGACCCTCATTTCCTGCCGAAGAGGGCTGCTTTTGACTGGAGACGTCTGGAGAGCTACAAATCGAAGAGGGGTGTTCTTGAAAGGGTTTTGTTTGGAGGGAGTCTTCATGACATCGGCGGTGGGAGAGGATTCCGGCACCAAACTTTGGCCATCACCCAAAAGCATTGACATATCCACGTCCTCGGGTTTCTGCACCTTTTTCTCGGCCTTCCTCTTGTTGTCGAAGACATTGGGCAGGTTCGAGTGAAAGAACATCCCGGTATCGTCACTAGCCTCACTGAACTCGTCATCTTCGTAATCAAGGTACTGTTCTTCGACAGTGGGAGGTTCCACGACCTTGCCTTTGCCCTTGTCCATCTTCGTCGGGACGGAATCGTGTGATTCTGTCGACAAGGGACTTACTAGTTGCTCGGGTTCAGGCTCAGCTTCATCACTATAGTTGAAATTGCTCGAACTCTTCCGGCGCCATGTCTTCGGGAGTTTGCCTCGGGCTGGCTTGATGAGGCTATCGTTGGTAAACAGATCCTGGAGGTGGGGTGTCTTTTCAGACGTAGACTCTGAAGCAGTGTCTTCGGCCGCAAGTGATTCCGAAGATCGGCTGGCCTCCTCTTGCCAAATGTCAGAATAGTCTTCTTGTTCTTCCTCTGCGATAATGTAAATTTTTGTTCCACGAACTTCTTCGCCTTGTTCGTTGATTGCAGTTACAAAGCCGCGGCCATCCGCAGTAATTTCGCTGACCGGAGGTGTATCAGCGCGCCAGCTCATCTCATCATCACTCCTAGCTGGACTGATGAGTTGGGAGTCTTGTTCGTTGGCTCTTAACGTCGGATACTGCACCTCATTGTTTCCAGTAGGTGCTGGAGGAAGCGGCAGAGTATAGTCGGCCTGGTCTTCGGGTGTAAGAAGGCGTGAGAGTCTATGCTTTGCTTGTGGGCAGAATACATCATCAGACGACTCGGCAGGTATAGCGACTTTGCATGGACTGGACAAGGCTGGGGACGACTCTCTGCTAGCATGTTTTTGCTGTGCTAGCTGTTCTCCAAGTCGCAGTCCGGCCTGGAGCTCCCTCCTGGTGCCTTCGCTAAAGCCTCGGAAGAGGTCATCGAGGGCATCTCTCTGCTTGCCCAAAGCCCGCTTAGATGATTGCGTAGTTGGAGTAATTCTGTTAGGATCAAGGACACCTTGAAGCGCAACTCCTGCTTTGACGACTCGTCCAAGCTTTGGTAGCTCCGCCTTCGATGGAGAGAAGTGAGCGGGCACGATCGCTGGTGGGTTCGATGGGCATCGCGAGTCGATAGATGGAGTGTGTTCCCGTCTTGGGGGGACTGGAGGAGACGATCTCATCTGGTATGTAACTGGTGCGACGTATGAAGTTTCTGAGGGCGATTTCGCTAGTTGTCGAGGACTACTACGTGTTTTTCGAGAGGCCAACGGAGGAAGTTGGAGATAAGATTGATCAAGCACCGAATCAATATTTTCAACTGCTGTAGATCTACTAGCGTTCTCGATTGGAGGACTACTATGACCACTGCTGCTAGGCAAAGAGTCAACAGAGACCATGCTAAAGTTCTCGCTCTCGAGAATGGTCGTGTCGTCGGCCATTCTGGTTGCACCTTCATCGAAGGCAAAGTTGGTGACATCTTGGAGCTCGTCGTCGTTGTCTTCATCATCGTCGATCGCTTGTATGAGTCTTGTCTCTTCCGAACGAATTACTGCGTCGAGGAGGGGGTCTTCTCGTTGAACCTCATCAACGCCTGCTTCCTCATCTGTACCAGACGGCGTGCTGATGCTGCTATCCTCATCAGATGAATCACTCAGTATAATGATTCCCTTGGCGGCTGGAGTATCCTTGCGCGCACGAAGGCGACGGGAGAGGTCGGTATCTGGAGGCGTGAACACGGTTGGCTCATCGTACTCTATTAGTTTGTGTTTTCTAGCCATTTCCTTTGGTTGGAGCAGGGAAATTGATTTGAGAGGTGGACCAGATATTGATTTTGGTTGGGGTTCCTGAGGAGTTGCAAGTGTTGTCTGAATGACGGGTACGGCAAACTGCGGTGTTGGCTCTAGGGTGGCAATGGTGGCTTGAAAGTCTGGCAACTTGGTCTGTGACTTAACGGATGTTGTAGAATTTGTGTCAATGAGATCCTCTATCACGTCTAATATTCCAGTCTCTTCATTCGCAAGCTGGCTCTTCCTCGGGCGGCCTCTCCGCTTCTTGGGTGCAGTGTTACTGACTTTGGCCTCTTGGGTTTCAGAAATTGCACCTGCGTAAATGGAGGATGTCTCTTTGTCTTGCTTCTTGCTTTCAGTGGAGGTTTCTTTGTCTTGAATCGTCGGCTGTTTGTTCCGCAGTCGTCCTCCTCGCGCCTTGGGTGCGCCTTCGGTCGTGTCGGCATCGGCTACACTCATGGTGGTCGCGTCCATGAGGGATGTCTCCTGAAGGGGGTCCTCGCTCTCAGCTAGCATCTCGCTGTCTTCAAGTGCAGGTTGGATGCTTTTCCGCGGACGCCCCGCTCGTTTCTTGGGAGCGCTGTCGGTCGTGTCCACATCAGCAGCACCCACGCTTGATCTCCTCCCTTGTGATTGTGGCCCCTTTCGCACAGGCGTGCCGCTGCGCTTTGGCTTGGCGCTGGTCGCTGCCTCGGACTTCCTGGGTCTGCCGAGACGTTTGACCGGCGAGGATGCGTCGGGGTCCTTGAGAGGAACGGTGGTGGTCTTGGTGCGCGTCAGGCGCTTGACTAGTGGTGATTCCATGTTGCTGTCGCTGCCCGGCTCTGCTTCGACTGTGACCTTGATGCGCCACGGGCTCGCGCCGCCTGGCCGGCCGGTGCTCAAGACCATAGACTTGGAGGGCGACGAGAACTCCTCCAGCACCTGCTCGGCAATGCTGGGGCGGCGGTTCTGCTTGCTGGGCGAGCTCGACGCGAGGGGTGCTTTCGATGTGCGGGCCGGCTTGCGTCGAGGCTTGTTTGCGGTAATGGATCCGTTCAACGGGTCGGGCGATGACTCGGGGTAGCTGCGATCGAGGTCTTCGCTGGACCCAGCGGGCGTTACTCTTCGCGGCGCCATCGTGAATTGTTGAGAACAAGAATAGGCGGGGAATGAGGGTTGTGTCGGTGCGTCGGTAGCGATGTGGGCGCGCGGGAGCTTGGAATGTGTCCCATGTGTCGCCTCGTTGCCTATGGCAACAATCTTATCGCCGCGGTGGCGATCTTCACGACAACACGGCATCAAGGCAGCGACATCACCAGTATCCTAATGGCCGTGCGACACCATGGGTATCCACGGGTGGGTGAGCTTTTACTTATAAATTGTAGCAGGATGCTAATTTTCTTAGCATCTACAAAGAAATTGGCCCAGGAGAGCGCATAGCCCTCGCGAAACTAGCCATCGACAAGTTCGAAGCGACAGGCAGACCTTTTCGCATTGCGATAGATGTATCAATATGGCTATTTCAGATACAAGCCAGCAAAGGTGCCCACATTTACCAACTCATGCGTCCTGCGACTGAAAGCTAACGTGGCGATCTATAGGCGGCACGAATCCAGCCCTGCGAACCTTCTACTACCGACTCCTACGAATCATCGCCCTCTCTATACACCCAATCTTCGTCTTCGACGGACCGAACAAACCCCCCTTTAAAAGGAATAGGCGGACTGGCCCCACCGTTGCGTCCATCCCGGAATTCCTAGCCAAGCAGCTTTTGAAACAGTTTGGCTTCCCTATACATCTTGCGCCGGGCGAGGCAGAGGCTGAATGTGCGCTTTTACAGCGGGAAGGAATTGTGGATGCAGTGCTTAGCGAAGATGTGGATACTATGATGTTCGGGAGTGGCATAACAATACGGAACTGGTCCCCAGAGCAGAAGTCGGCCAAAACACCTACCCATGTCAACGTCTATGACGCCGTGAAGACAAAGAATGGCCCCTCGGGTCTGGATCGAGAAGGAATGATACTCATTGCTTTGATGAGCGGCGGAGACTATGTTCCTGAGGGCATTCCTGGTTGTGGGCCGAAGATTGCCTGCGAGGCTGCAAGAGCTGGTTTTGGGAGTGATTTGTGCAAGATTGCCAAGGGCGACAGCAAGGCCATGCAGGAATGGAGAGAACGACTCCAGCATGAGCTCAAAACAAACGAAAGCAAACTTTTCAAGCGGAAGCATGGCACCTTAGTGATTCCGGACACCTTCCCCCGCGCAGATATCCTGGGCTACTACACACATCCCGCCATCTCAAACCAGACTGGCTTGGATAAACTACGGCGTTCCATTAAGTGGGACCAAGAACTCGACTTTGTAGGTCTTCGCGAATTTACGCTGGACGCCTTTGGCTGGGCCAAACTATCCGACGCAAAGCACTTCATTCGCAGCCTCGCCCCATCCCTACTCGTTCGCCGTCTGCGTCTGAGAGGAGAATCAGTCGAGAAACTTCCTACGCAAGACCTCACGGCGATTCAAGAGGACGAATCGCTACTCGTCAAAGGCCTTCACGGCAAGAGACAACATGGCATTACCGACAACAGTACCGAACTCCGCGTTAGCTTCATGCCTATAGATCTCGTGAAAATTGATCTTGAAGCAGAAGAGCCAGACATTGACGTAGAAGTAACAGAGAGAGGCCTAGACGACGAAAACGATGATGAACTTGAAGCCGCTTTGGAGGTCGACGACGAGGGAGATGAGGAAGGTGCGCATAAGAAACGTGCACCGACAAAATTCGACCCTTGCAAACCCATGAGAGTCTGGGTGTTAGAGACCATTGTTAAAGTTGGTGTACCATTGAAAGTGCAAGACTGGGAGGCGTCTCTCCAGAAGCCGAAGAGAGCAGCCACCGCCAGGGAAGCAAGCAAAGCAGCCCCAAAGCCGAGGGCCACTAGACAAACCAAGGCCTCTGGTGAAATAACCCAGCGACCTATCAACGCCTACACGAAGGTCACAAAGCCGGGAGTAAAGAAATCTCGGGTGACAGATAAACTGAAATCTGTATCGTCGAATCCTCCAGCAACCTTCCAGCCCACAGCCCCGCCCCGAAATGATGTAATTAGCTTGTTGTCTTCATCACCAGTCAAGCCATTGAGTACAGTTCCTCCTCGACCAGTCAAAGAGAAGTCGCTCTCGCCATTGCTGGAAGAATTGCCCCCTAGTATTACCAAACGGAAGAAAAGAGCTGCAATGCAGCGCTCCCATACCATGCCTGCCGATACAAGCACCCTTCTGGATCGACCAACAACGCCCTCGTGTTTGGAACCCCTGGAAATGCTAGACCTCGTCAGTTCACCGGCGCTCCCCTCTCCTGCTCAACTTCCCGCCAAAAAAGCGCGCACGCGAGTCACACGAAACCCCCCAGTTACACGCACAGCGCGTCAAGCATCCGTTTCATCATCGCCTGGTAAATATACACAGACTACGTTGGATACATGGTCCCGGGGCTCGCCCGCAGTAACCCCCACGAAACCTCGAAAGACAACACCCCCATTGAACTCAGCGTCTATACTACCACCCCCATCACCCCCACGACTTCAAGCCTCACGAAGAGAGGTGGAGACACTAGATCTCACGCTCTCCTCTCCACCTAGGTCCCCACCCGCCACGCAACCCATAATTCCCAGCCGAACCACCGCAGTAGCCTCACCCCCCCGTCCACCTCTGCAATCTAAATCCTCCAACGCCACCCAATCCACAAGCTCAAGCTTGCGTTCAAACTCACACCGCGCATCTCTATCCTCTCCTAGTTGTACATCCGACCTTAAAACCACCTCTAAATCTAGCGTTATCGCCGAACCGCGTCGTACGTCTCCTCGTCTACAAAAATCCAATACTGCAGAATTCGAGAGCTTGGATCTCACAACCCTCTCTTCTCCCTCATCAAACCTTCGAGTCTTTGCCAAATCGCGCCGCTCATCCCCTCGCCTGCGGAAAACGACGTCTGCAGAGATCGAGAGCTTAGATCTCACACAGCTCTCCTCCCCCATATCAAACCCAGTACATGCTCCCATGCCAGAAACCTCATCTTTCTCCATACCACCCCCTCGCCGTCCCTCTCCCCCAGTCCAACACTCCCCACCACCACCACCGACGTCTACATCAAGCATACTCCGCCGCACCTCCCCACCCGCCGCGTGGAAAACGCGCGAGAAGAAGAAGCGCGAGATCGTGCTAAGGGAGAGTCTCAACGGGTCGTGGGATTTTGCGGAGGTTGGTAGTAGTCCTGCCGGCAGTAGTGCAGGCATAGAAAGGAAGGGAGGAAGTGGCGGGCTAGCGTTAAAGGGCAAGGCGAGGAGACGGTGGCGCGAGAGTGAAATCGAGGTTTTGGATCTGAGTTAGATGGGTGGTCGGGAGGGTCGGGAGATTTGTGTGTATGAGAGTCCGTATGGGCATGGCTGGCGGGGTCTGGTGTTCTGACCGTCTGTGTAAGCCAGGTGTACTCAGGTGCGTCACTGTTGATGAAGGTGGTCGTGGTACGTATTGGTATTGCATATCACTTGTCCTAATTGACACAATGTTGTATACCAACCATCTCACTGTTTGTATACATGCACTTTCTATCCATCCCGCCTCTCTTTTGAAAGATGTGATATCATGCGTGATAAACTGTGCGTGATAGGCCATACCAATCGATCTATCCCCGACATACATTGTGCCTGAAAGGCAGAGCAAGCAATCATCATCCACATATACTCGCTACAGTAAAGTGAAAGACACACCTCAACACAAATCACACTTTCATCAACGAGAAGGTCAGTTCCATCTGATATCATTTCTACATTCGGCCAGCTATACTACGCCATATCATACCATGCCACGCCACACCGCCCCACTCTTACTAGCTAGGCCATGCTATTTCATGAAAACGTTAAGTATGAATGCGGGGAGCAAGCTCACCGTATGTCCATCATTTCGATGCAATTTTCTATAAGATAAAAGATGTATAACATCGCCAAATTCCCCATAATTATGCTCTGTTTACCCATCATGTAGTCTCTCAAAGGAGCCACACCAATTTACTCCTACCCACCACACCGAAAGCGCCATCTTGATGCCAACCCGCTATGCATGAAACCTAGTGCGGATCGTGGTTATCGACTTGGGAATCTGCATGATAGGAGACATTTTAGGAAAGAAAACATAAACATTTGGAGGAAGGGGATAGACAATTACTTCGTCTCCGAATCAGTAACCACAAAGGAAATAGAAGGCAACCCCTCCGAGAGAGAGAGTTGTGTATATCCGAGCGGTCAGAAAGATGCCTGAGAAGTAGTGTAAAAGATGGTACTGATCGGAGTGGCTTGCAACTTAGTAATGACCTTCAGAGCCGCCGTAAGCCATCTCTTTGAATCCTGCAGGAACGGTCCAGTTGTGGACGGCACAAGCACGAATGTACGCCTCAACAGCTTCGCCAACGCCGTAGTCGATCGGGCCGTTCGTGGCAAGACGAGCGGGTTTAGGATCGAGACTGGATATAGCCACGCGGACTTGGAGGAGGACAGACTCGATCGAGGAGACAGCACTCCAGCCGCTGTTAGTGAGAAGCTATTGTGAGTTAGTCTAAATTCAGTTCAAGAGGATAGGACAGTACGTACCTCCATACACAAAGCTCCACCAGCAGTCACATGCCCGCCACCACCCTGCTGGAAACCTAGGAAGCGTGGACGAACAACACGAACGAAGGGAGGGCTCATCGGGTAATCCTTTCCAAATCGAAGCTCCAAAACAACGCTCTTATGACCCTTCGACTTCATATCCTTGGCCAACGGTAGAGTCGGGTCGAAGGAGTGCAATTCCACGATCCATTGATACATGTTTTCCATTCGCTCTTCATCGATATGCCATCCCAATATATGTGGTGGCTCGTTAGCCTGAACTTTGATAAGTTCTTTGAAGTCCTTCATGAGCTGCCTGCTAGCTCCGGGAGTAGCCCAGGTTGGCTGTTGAATCATGGGCAAGGTGGAATAGTCTAGCGTCCCAGGAACGTAGTCTGTCAGAGGTTTGGATGTCGGCTTAAGGAAGTGCGAGGATTTTGAAGAGCTTCCGATCTTGGAAAAGAAGCCTGATACCTTTGACTTGCCCTTTATGAGCGAGTTGGGTGTAGGCAGAGGGTCATCATCAGGCTGTGGTACGTGGACATCCTCGTCGTAAAAGATCACCAGATCCTCTTCAAGCGTGGCAACGCTAGCACTATCGTCGTCTTCATCCCCCTCTATATCGATTGGATCGTACGCGCTTGTGCCCGATGCCTTCTGGCGCTTGTTTTTCTAGTTAAAATTAGCTCATGTTAAGTATGACGAGAAAAGAAAGGCCATTCGGGTCGTCTTACCGTGAAATCTTTGATAGAGCGAGACTGAGGTCGTCGCGAACCTGAGATCGCATGAATTGGAATAACCAATTCTCCTGTAACACCTCGTGGAGACATTTTCGGGTCTTGCTCGATGCTCTGGAGAGGTTTATTCTCCTTCACAGCGGCTGTTGTGCCGTTGGCGGCATTGTCCTTGACAAATAGATAACGGGTCTGGATCCAGTGAAGTTGGTCTACAACTAGATGTGGTGTTGAGCTGACGTACTCCTTGGGGGCATTGACGATTTCATTGAGAGCCATCGCGGTGCTCACTCTCAGTTCGCTCATCGGCCAGATGTAACAACTCTGACCAAGCCCAGAGTAGCTCATGCTAGTGTTGATGTCGAGTGAGTGGTACACCCCATGGCCGTAAGCACGGCCGTGAGTAGTATGATTGAAGTGCAGCCCCTCCCGGATGATACTATGCCAGTTCCCGATGGGGCTTCCATGCCAGGCGAACAAAGTTGAGTGTTTCAGTTTCAGACGTTCGGTGGTCTCTCGAACAGCCTGGATGAATTTTCGCTCCTTATCGGGAGCTCCCATAGCAAACCTATATTGCGACCACCCAGGCATGCCGTATAATCGGTCTTCACGTTTCCTACCAGAGTTAGGTTCATCTACCTCGTCAACCTGCATGATACACGCTCGATTAGACGCAATAATCCAACGCAAGATTCCAAGTGCCGCGGGCGGAAGACGGTCAACCCAGGAACTAAGTGGGGACTGTGCCTTACGGGCAAGATACTGCCTCATCTCAGAAACTTTCGGGAGGATGTCCAGCATTGCGTAAATGGCCTCCCTCTTGTGGAAGTCTGGCAAGTCATCAAAGTTTTGGTTGTAGATGAAGAAGCTTGCTGGACGAAACTCATTAACTAATGCCGGGGTTGACTTCGTGGGCGGGTGACCGACAGGACTATACGGAGCCGTAGCTAGAGGTTCAGGGATTACCGACTGAATGGGCTCTGCTACCCTAACGGAGGGAAACAGAGACGTATCAGAAATGCGACAGTGCAGAGGCCTGCTTGGGTTTTCGTTAGTGCGAATGATGACCCATTCCCCAGCCCGGAAAGGGCACTTCTCGTCCTTGTTCTCGAACAGAATTTCTCGCGTCACTGCGTTGTAGCGCATCTTCTGTGCTTGGTGGATGACACCAGTGGTAGCAAGTGGAGCTTGTAACACTGGCTGTGGCTGTTTCCAGGCAACATAGTTTTGCGTTTGAGTGTTGGTGTAATCTTTATCATAAGCCACATTCGGAGGAACCATCAGGCTTAACCCTGAAGGAAAGTCCCTCAAGCTGCTCAACCTGGCGCTCGTATAGCAAAAGCTAATAAGCAAATCAACCACCTTGGGCTGCGACAGAATCTCGTGCTCGATACTTGGTCCAAAGCCTAGTGACATGTATTGATACAAACATAGGTGCTTGTCGCACACGTATGGCTTGATCGCTTGGAGGTCATCCGGCATCTTCGTAAAACAGATCAAACAAAACTCGGTGCAGCGCACAAAGTGTCGAAGCACGAACTGCATCCCAACCAGAGGAAGTGAGTGCTCTTGATTGACAGATTCCCGAATATGGTCAGATGTGACGAGAGCGGGATACGCCGTGCTGACGAGTTCAGCTTCCAAATACTGGTCATTCAGACCCAGGTCAGAGTGTGCATGGTTGGTAGCAATATGATCGTTGTAGAAGTCTTCTGCACCTGACCAAGGCATGCCATTGTATCGATAGTGAAGCAAGGTAGGGAAGCGTTCCTCGAGGAGCTCATTGATGGGCCGAGAGATGAAGGAGTTCCGGAATCCCTTATTCATGGTGCCCTGGGACTCCGCTTGCGAATCTTCTCGGCGTTTCTCGTCTTCCTTATTGAGGGTCGCGAAGGCACGGACTGCCTCCTGCATCGTGGGTTTGTAAGTGGTGCTGATACCTATGCGCACTCCAAAGCTTCGTCGAGCTGTAGCAGCATCGTATGACTTTATCGAATCCATGCTCTTGTATCCGCTGGGATAATGGAAGATGACAACAAGATATTCCGTGGGCTCCACTTGCCATGCTTGCATTGCTTCTTCTGAGATGCCTAGCTTGAAGATGCGGCATGAAAGGCTAACATAGCATCCGAGGCCATCCATTAGACCGCCAAGATGCCCAACCTTGAAGCCATTCGATTTCGCTATCATCAAATCGGATCGAATCCGATGTCGGAAGAGCGAAGTAGGTTTTGTGTATCCTTCGATGAACGTCGAATGGTTGTGATGACCATCGAATTGCCGTGGCGCCAATTCGTCGTCGGGGAAATACTCGTCGGCGTCATCGTCATCATCGTCTTCTAGACCATCGTAGTCTTGAGAGTCCACCATATGACGGTCGCCGTCTCGATCCGTAGATTCAAGTTCCCGAGAGACAAGCTCGAGCAACTGGATCACACTCTTGCCAGCCGCTGCGTCAGAGATTTTGGACAATGCACCTGCAACGGAAGCGGGCGCGTCGTCGGGGGCAAACATCATAACCGTGTGACATGAAGGATAGTCTCCGAGATCTGCGAGTTGGTCAGTGACTGGTTCAAGTTTAAGTGACTATTTGCGTGTCCATGTCGAGCACTGTAAATGGCGCGAGCTAAGACAACTAGAACAAACCGCAGGGCGACTATTACGCATGCCTCAACAATGCTCGGCGTGCATAGATAGATTGGTGGTGGAGAGACTCTAGATTACGTTGGGGGTACCATGCTTGTGACTAAGTGGGAGTAAACACGTACCTGGAATCAGAGCGGAAATCTGAAGCTGCCCTCCATCAGCGACACACTGGAAAGTGAACTCGCCATCGTCATCTCCTTCTTGAACATCTGAGATGCCGGCGACAAATGCATCCTCGACGGCTTTGCCAAGATCCTCTCTGAACTGCTTGCGCGGCATGGTGAAGGCTCGAGGCCAAAGTCAGTAAAGTCGCTTCTGCTATTTCCCGAGTGGGAATTTAATTAGGGTGGGATCGTCTCAAGTCCCGTCGCATGTGTCGAAGGGCCTTGGTCAAAGACAGTAGTAGCGGTGGGCGGGCGTGGTTGTTGGGCGGTGGGCGCGCAGCGTGAGGTTGAAGTACAAGGCCGTCGCGAAGTTTCAAGCTTTGATGTATATCCGAGGTTCTCGGGTGACGCCAAAACCAGTCTCGTCGCTTTCACGGGGCGTGGAATCGTTGTCTGGAATCGTTGTCTTGAAGTCGTAGAAAGCTGCAAAGAGAGGCAGGTAGACAAGGCTTCCCGATGGAGTATCACAACGTTTGTTTCGTAGCATCAGCAGCGAGACAAGGTTCCAGCTCCTAGAGTGGGACGGCGAGAAGAAAGGCGAGACGTCGGCGTAGTGGAGCGTCACGACGGTGGTGGGTGGTTGCAATTGCGGCGGTGGAGGTGGAGACGAGGAGGGCGTGGAGCTGAGGCGAGAGGAGGAACAGCCAGAAATCGACAGCTTTTACTCACCAGTTACACCCAGCTAGCGCCGACCGACACAGCACTCCCAGGGCTAACGAGTGCAACAAACCGCTGCCTTGCACAACGAATGTGAGATGAGAATGGAGGTGCGTCCAGGCAGCTGCGTCGTGGCTGAGGGACAGCAATAAGGCCCAAGCTCCCAGCGATGCAACAGCCACTCACCCCACCATGCACCACAGCCTACGGCAATACGCCGCCTGCGAGGAGATTCTCGCACCGGCGGGCGAATGCCATAGCGCCATAGCCGCTATAGATTGGCCCGCGTCTTCCATGTTCCGCATGTGCAAAGGCAGCTTCACCGGTCCACTCCACTCTCTGTGCTAGCGTGCCCCTCACCCGGAAACACTCTAGCAGCGGGAGCGGCGCCCAGGGACCCAACTCTCGGCTGGCCCTGCCCCGGCCCGCCATTCTGCATCATCGAGCCTTCCGAGCATCAGAGCATCGGAGCACCAGCCACGAACAGTTCGCGGCGACGAGCAAACATGGCCGTTCCCGCGTCCACCGAGCCCAGCGAGCCCCCAAAGTCCACACACCTCTCCGACCCAGCCCTCCAGCCCTTCCTTCGCCCCGCATTCGACCCTGCCGACTACCTCAACGCGACGCTGCCCTCGCTCGCCCTGTCCTCGGCATCCTCCCGGCCGCTCCAGAAAGGACATTCCGTCTCCCTCGCAGAGCTCTCGTCCCAGACTCAGAGCCTCCTCTCGCAGCTCAATGCTCAGACGACACGACTGTCGACAGTCCTCACACAGCTGACGGACGATATACTGAGGAGTGGGGGGCGCTTGGCATATGAAGTCGAGGTGCTGCGGGGTGAAGCGATCGGGCTGACGGAGACGCTGACCGGAGGCTTGAAAGGCGACGTCGAAAAGTTTCTTCCAGGTGGAATAGCACTCTCCGTGCCACAAGCTGAGGATGAAGCCGAGAGGCCGACAGCAGAAGGAGAACACGACAGCGAACAGCTCAGCAAGCCCCCAGTAGAAGAATCCACAACCCCCGAATACCTCTCCCAACTCCGCGTCCTCAGCCTCGTCCGCACGCGCCTCGAAACCGTCATAAAAGTCTTCGGCGAAGCCATGCACTGGACGCTCCCCCCCAGCGAAATCTCGCTCGCTTCCTCTCTGATCAGTGTCTCCGCCCCTGAGCCCGGATCCGACGCCTCCTCGCGCGAGCAGAAGGCCCGCGAATTCGCCAACGCCCTACGCACAGAGATATCCGAGCTCATCACGGGCGAGGATTCCCGCACCGAGTCCGCTCTCTTGCGGATCCAGGCGCTCAGGGACTTGGCGCAGGTGTGGAAGGGTACGGCTGAGGAGAAGGCCCGCATCAAGTTCGTCGAGAGTCTTGTCAAACTGGTCGAGGACAAGCAGAAAGCACTGGAGAATGCAAATCAGCGGCAGAAGGGGGGGCGGAGTGGGAGCGTCCACAAGACACCGGCGCATGTACCGCCACAGAAGACAGGAGGGTTCCTAGATAATTTGCAGAGGATACGGGAAAATATCTACATGGAATGATTGGTTTTCCGAAGTTTTTGAATCATACTGCACATCACGTGATGGCGTGCCCAATTCGTGTCCGAGACGCATACCATGAGCTTCGATCAAGGCAGTCCGTGTTATCGATGTAGAGTAGTTAGTCAACGAGCCCAAGAAACTTATACGCGTCTCGACCTATCTCTTCGTACTTCGCCGTCCTCTCAAACACTGACCCGGGAAGCTTCTTGAGAGCAAACAGACAACTTTCGGCACCTTGGAAATCACCCTTGGGATTTAGGGTCTGCCACTTGAGCTGGTAATTTCAGGGCGAATCTACAAGGATTGGTCAAGACACTCCAAAGTATTGTCATGTATGTGCGCATTCATATATAGACGCATAGAAATTCTTAATAGTTCATGGTTCATATTCTCATCATTGGCTCACCACAATAGCCAAACACCCCAAAACGCCATCAAATGCCACAGAATGCCCGCCAACCCCCAATCCTTCAAGTTTTGCCCAAGTACCATTATTAGAAACCCAAACGCCAAACCAAACAGAAATACCAACAATCACCGCCAAGCCATCCCACTCCAACAGCAAGAAAATTGCAAACAAGGAGAGACCTGGTATGCAGCCGCGCCGCACAACGTCACAAACGCGGTATATCGACATGCTCCTCTCGCTGGACACGGTGCCTCGTCATCATAATATTCTAGCCTCATTTTGCATATGAATCTTGCTGGCGGGGTACATTGTGTTTCCGGCGACGTTTACGGGGCTGAAGGACGCCAGCGAACCTAACACACGGGAATGGAATCAACCTTCTCCAGAGCCAATTTCCCCTCATGATCAAACTCAATGACCTGTCTCTGTAGCTCGGTCCTCAGGTGTTCAGCGGCTTGCTTTGCGTTAAACCTGATCCACTCCTCCACGGACATGGACTGTTCGGCATTAGTGAGGGTTAGGTCTTCTCCAAAAAGTTTGGCCTTTTTGGTAGGAATCTCAGGTTCCTGCTCTGGCTCTTGCTCTGGCTCTTGTTCCGGCTCTTGCTCCGGCTCCTCGAGCACTTCGCTCTTCCGCTTCTGGGGTGTTGGTGCGACCAGTGCGGGTGGGGTGGATGGTATAGGCGCGCGTTTCTCGGGCACCGGACTCTTCCGCTTCTGAGATTTGGCCTTCTTTGTAGGTATTTCGATTTCAGGTTCTGGTACCTGCTCCTTCGGAACCTCACTCTTCTGTTTCTGAGGTCTAGCCCTCTTGGCGGGAATGGAAACCTCAGGCTCCTCCAACATCTCACTCGTTCGCTTTTGAGGTCTAGCTTTCTTGGTGAGAATCTCAGGCTCAGGTTCCACTGGCACCTCACTCCTCCGGTTCTGGCGCTGAGGTGTCGGTGCGGGTGGGGTGGATGGTGCATGTGCTGGTGCTGGTGCCCGCTTAGTAGTTGTTGTCCTGGCGCGACTAGATGCACGTTTGCGTGTTTTCTTGGGTGGTGGTTCGACAGGAAGGATTGTGGATGGGTGGTAGAGCTCTCTCAGTGAAAAGAACAGGCAGTCGGGTGCGCGCTTGAGGTGTTCTTCAGAAGGATCATCTCCTGCATCCCATGAATCGAGGGACAGGGAACAGTATGGGCAGGTGACAGCGTCGGGAGTCTCGAGGCTAGGATCATAGCACCATCCAGCAGTAACCATCTACGATAGGCGTTAGTAAGTAGCGACGTAGTCAAGGAGACACCTGCGCGTACCTGTTCAACGCCAGGGAAGCCAGCAGCGGTGTCCAATGGCCAGTAGTCGCCGAATGTAGCCTCTCGCGCTTGCTGGATCTTGCCGCACAAAGGATCCTCCTCGACTCGAGACGGGTCGCCAGTACGAAGGCGAATGCAGGCATTGATGGCGTAACCGCAGTTAGGCGAGTGTGTGAGGTGCTCATGAGCGGGGACGTCTGTTTCTTCCCAGCCGTCGAGCTGGCAGTCGCAGAAGACGCATTTGACGTTGTCGGGACTTGCAGAGGAGGGCGCCCATTGGAATCCGGCAAAGGCGAGGTCGGAAGGAGAAGGCGCAGATAATGGCCAGGCGTTTGTTTTGGGGGCTGCCTTCTTGGAGCGCGATGATGACGAGCGCGAAGAGGAGCGACGCGTCTTGGACTTTGGCGCGAACGAGTCCAGGCGGACCTGGAAAATAGCAGGAATGAGTTTCATCGTGCACAGACGAGGCCGAGAGATTTCGAGTATGGGTTGCGCAGGCGGTGGGCGTACGGATAGCGGTGGTAGGAGCTATCGTCGTTGTTGCTGTGGGATGGTGGTGGGTGGATGTTTTGAATGCTGTGTCGCGCGCGCAGAGGCGCAAACAAACTGCCCGCGGGAACGCCAAGTCTTTGCACGTGCCCGCCCTCGAGATCCCTGCGATGCAAGCCTACGACGCTTGCCTATTCTTCGGCTAAGGAATATTCCAAAGGACCAGATTACCTGCTCCGCTGCCTGTAGCATCTGCCAGAGGCCCCAATTCACCTTCGCATGCCCGCCTTCGAAGCCATATCCCAAATTGAGTCTGACTCCAGCCCCGCTGCCCGACCGAGAGCTCCCCGCCGTGCGCATCACAGCTCCTTGTTTTACGCCCGCCAACTTGGACATGGTAGACGGCCCCGAGGCCTCAGATCCACCACACCATGGCTTGCCATCGCCCATTACTCCGCATAGCGCAGCTTAGACAGCCGTTTCTCTACGGGCGCCGTTTCAACTCGTCGCAATCGCAAACCTCCGCATCCTCCGAATCCACTCAAAACCTGCAATCCCTTCCCACGGATTGGGAGGATAACCTACCCTCGCTCTCGGATTTTACGGAGCTGCCATACAAGGATTTTGGGAAGAATCAGCTCCTGGAGACCAATGAGGAGTTCAAGCGCAGCTTGCGGGGCATCCTCCGCCAATTTCCTCCCATCAGTTACGCGTTTGCGTACGGGTCGGGTGTGTTCCCACAATCCGATGCCACCGCGTCGCGCATCACACACTCTCCGCATCCGAATCCGCCCGAGGCGATCCTAAAATGGCAGAAGGGTGGTGGGAAAATGATTGATTTCGTGTTTGCGACAAAGTTCACGCAGCACTTCCACTCGCTGAATCTACGGACACACAGGGACCACTACTCAATTTTGGGCTCGCTGGGGTCGGGGCTTGTTAGCCATGTGCAGGACGCATATGGTGCGGGCGCATACTTCAATCCATATATCACCGTGAACGGGACCATGATCAAATACGCTGTTGTTAATTTCGACACTTTGCATCGAGATCTCTCGAACTGGGACACGCTCTATCTCGCCGGCCGCCTCCAGAAGCCCGTGAAGATTCTCTACGAAGAGCCCAATATCCGTGTTGCCAACCAGCGCAATCTTCTATCCGCGGTCCGCTGCTCGCTCCTCCTCCTTCCCCCTTCCTTCACAGAGAAGCAGCTCTACTCGACGATAGCAGGCCTAAGCTACACAGGCGATCCGCGCATGGAATACGGGAGCGAGCACCCCAAGAAAATCGAAAACATAGTTACCCATCAGATCCGCAACTTCAGGCTCCTATACCACGACCTCATCATGTCGCTGCCGAATATGTCTTACGCCGACCAACATGCCATATCCAAATCAGACTGGATAGACGACACGCAGCTTAACGTCCGGTTGAACCAAGACATGGATCCCGAACGACGCGGGAATATAGTCAGACGGCTACCTAAGTCATTCCGAGAGAAGCTATATTTCTTATATCAGCGCAAATTTGCGATTCCCGGCCGCGAGTTCAAGGAGATGCTAGAAGCGAGCAAGGACGAGGATGCAAAAGGTGGCCTGAAGAAACAAATGGGTACTGCATTCGACAGGCGCATAGCAGGCGAGGATGACCTTCCGGATATGGTTGCCAAGGCTGTAAATCAGACGGTCAAGTGGCCCAGCACTGTGCAGAGTATCAAGGGCATTTTTACGGCAGGCCCAGCGAGGAGCTGGAAATATCTGCAGGAGAAACGGGGCAAGGGGAAGCTAAATTAAGGCTTTCACTTATGTACTTTTGGTGGGCATTACTGAAAAGCAAGTTCAGCATATATTAGGATTCGGTTGGTCGGCTTAGCTGGTTGGGATGGGTTGGGTTGGGATGCATATAGTCGCCGTTTGGAGGTCAACGGGTCAGGCTTGTACGGTATCATTGTTGGAAGGAAGGGAACGAATGGGAAAATTCGGGATGCATAGGGGGAGTATAGTGCGAATCATCGCCCCGAATAGATTCTATATATGAAGTTTGCTCTTGTGTGTATCTATCTGTCTCTGCAAGAATAACCTTCCTTTTTAGGCCAATATTCTCATTGTACATGCTCGGGGCATTGGCATCTCCTGCCATTCATGCTCGATTTCGAAGCAGGACGAGCTAAGCTTCAAGTCAGCTCCAAGTCAGCCTTCCAACTCCAGACTTGGCGAGTCGAGCGGGATTGTTGCGGCCTGACATCTCGGATCAAATCGTACTCGTTGCGGCTATGTGTCGTGGGCTCAAAAACGGGCAAAGCGTGCCAGCTGCCAACGAACGTTCTCCTCATGTTCGAATAACAGCGTCATCTTTCTCGAACTACCATCAAGCAGCTGATATTCCATACCAGGCATCAGGTGTGAATACCTATTCAGCCTTGCACCCTATCATGATCCCTCTCTTCTCAAACCAAGACCCCGCAGCCCACATTCCCGCACAGCCCAACAGCGCTGCGGCACCCACCATCTGATTCTTCCACCCCGATTCCTCATCAACGCGCATCGCGCCCTCTCTTCTCAAAGCCTGCATCGTTTCCACCGCCTTCGCCTCTTCGACAATGTGCTCCTGATGCGGTCTTGTAGCCAGTGATTCGTTATGCCGCCTCTGCGCCTCAAGAATCATGCGCTCGATAGCAGCAAGCTCCGCTTGCCACGCCGTCTCATTCTTTCTGGTACCACTCTCAACCTCCACATTCTGCACATTGCCAAAGAAATCCATGACCAATCTCGACCTAGCCTCCGCTTCACCTCCGCTAAACAGATCATATCGCACGCCTGGGTGCGAGTGAATCTTCTCTTCATCGTAGCTGTCGAATAGATCCCCCATTGTAAGCTTCGATGTTGGCTCGCGGACCTGCTCTTCCAGAAACTCGAGGTTGTAGTATGTGTAGCGGTCGATGACAGCGACACCGACATCGTTGTCTGCATGGTGTGAATAGGAGGATTGGTCGATTTCTGAGGAGCCAGTCGCGAGGATGTTGGGGGAATAGAATTTGGAGTACATGGTGTTGGCTTGGCAGGTGTCGATCATAAACAGAATCTCGTGGTATCTATACTTTCAATCAGTATCATGACTCTGTGGGGTAGATATAGAGGTGATGTGAGGATAATCAGAACGCGGCATACCGTTTCTTCTCCCACATCTGCTCAAACGCATCCGCCAAATCAAATGCGCTGATCTCCTCTGCATCCTGAAATTTCAAGAATTCATTCCCTCCATGCCCCGTCATATACACCAGGATGTTACTTCGATCATCCGTCAACAGCCTCTTACTCCTCGGCATGTCCTCGCCCACGCGATCCGTCATCAACCGTATGAAGTTCTCCACCGTGACCTCGTACCCGCGATAGTCCACCTCAATGTTATCGCCATAGAGGTCGAGCGCGCGGTCCGCGTTGTTGTACACAGTGCCAGGGAACGCGTTGCGCGGGTTGCATGCCATGTCGTCGGGCAGCATGAGGATGATCTGCGAGTCGGGAATTCCGAGACGTTTTACTGTGCGGTATAGTGATAGGACGTTTGCAAGGTGCCGGTAATTAAACCAAAAGCGAGAGGTCGAGACCAGGACGGCCCAGTTCGAGGTGTGCTCACTCCAGGCGCATGTCGCCAGGAGGAGGGGAAGCAGGAGTTTGAATGTAGGTAACATCGTGAAGGCAGAGGTTGGGAATCTTAGTAGTAACATCAAGAGAGCAAGTAGTTATAACCCCTTTTCAGGGAGCTAATGCTAAGGAAAAGTAATAGGAGGGCGTCAAGTTCGTGATAGACATTTGGTGTTGGTGAGCCTTACAAATCAAGCCCCAAGCCGCCACATCACGTGCACTACTTTAGCCTCGGAGAAAGGATCTTGCGACTTCACGGATATTAACTTAACAGATTTCGTTACACCCCGCTTCTGAGATCTATGTATATCGTTATGAGCCTCCGATAGACTGACTGTCGGACCTTATATCGCGCTCTTTTGTCGCCAGCTTGTCCTTCACGCCTTAAACAACTCGATGGCTCCGGATCGGGGAGAGTCGCCAAGCGACATACCGGCAGATAGCCACGGGAATCATGGACTTCACGACTCGGACGATGCCCCTATCAGCCGGAGTATTTCTCGAAGATCAGGAGCTCGGCGACATTTAGCGGAACAAGCCTCCCAACCTCAGAACTTCACGGTCCGAGGAGTCCTTGTTGGTCTTGCCATCGGAGTGGTGATATGCTTCTCGAACATGTACTTTGGGCTCCAGACTGGATGGGTCAGTGGTATGGCTATGCCTTCGGCCCTTATTGGATTTGCCTACTTTAAGACTGTTTCTCGTTTACTTAAGTTTCCATTCACCCCTGTTGAGAATGTTCTTGTTCAATCAGTTGCCGGATCAGTGGGGACCATGCCTTTGGGCTGTGGATTTGTAGGGGTCATTCCTGCTCTGAATTATTTGTTGAAACCAGAAGAGAATGGGCCTTTGGATATTAGCCTTTGGAGGTTGATTATTTGGTCTGTGGGGATTTGTTTTTTTGGGGTAGTGTTTGCTGTTCCCCTTCGCAGAGAGGTTATCATTCGGGAGAAGCTCAAGTTTCCGAGCGGGACTGCTACTGCGCTTATGATACGAGTCTTACATGGGGGCGAGAAGTCAAAGAAGCTCATCTCTCAGCCGAGCAGTAACACTGCGCTCGCAGAAGAAGAGGAACAACGACTATTGCAACCTACCATTGAAGACCAGGAGGAACTTCCATTGCGTTCCTCAATATCCGATGTACAGAATGTGGAAGACCAGGAGATTGGAGATGATGGAGACTGGAAAGATAAGATTCGACTCTTGATAATTTCTTTTGCAGGCTCGGCTCTTTACGTGGGTATCCGATATCACATATCGTTTAAACTTGACTGATAACGACAGACAATCGTGTCATACTTCATACCTCATCTTCATGAGATCCCCCTATTCGGGCTCTCGCTTGCAAACAACTGGCTCTGGACTTTGAATCCCTCCCCGGCCTATATAGGGCAGGGTATCATCATGGGGCCAGCAACGACTCTTCACATGCTCCTCGGTGCTCTCATCGGATGGGGCGTTCTTTCCCCTCTTGCTAAGAACAAAGGTTGGGCTCCAGGACCGGTGTCCGACTGGACTGAGGGTTCTAAGGGCTGGATCGTATGGATCTCCCTTGCAATCATGCTTGCAGATTCTCTCGTGAGTCTTGGATGGCTTGCGCTTCGCCCATTGATTGCGTACTCCAGAGCATACTACCCCACGCTCAAAGAAACGTTCTATTCGCACACCTGGAGGGAGCTCCTAAGTTTTAATATTACTACAAAGCAGAGCTACAGCCAATTAGGAGACGGCACTTCTTCCAATCCGATCACAGCCATCAAACGCCGCCTCGGCGAAATCGACGAGCCTGATGCACCACCGGAGCATCTCATTTCTACGCGAACCACCGTCATCTCCCTCGTCGTATCCTTGATTCTTTGTATCGTCGCAGTCCACGTCTCCTTTCCAGGCCTCATCCCCATGCAGCACACGATCCTGGCACTAATTCTCTCCCTCTTCCTCTCCATCATGGGAGTTCGTGCCCTCGGCGAAACCGATCTCAACCCCGTTTCCGGCATCTCAAAACTCACACAACTCGTCTTCGCCCTCATCACCCCAACCTCCGGACCCGGGGCCAAGAACTCTGTTATCATCAATCTCCTCGCAGGCGCTATTTCTGAATCCGCAGCCCTGCAAGCTGGCGACTTGATGCAGGACCTCAAATGCGGACATTTGCTTGGTGCGGCGCCAAATGCACAGTTCTGGGGACAAATGATTGGATCGGGGGTTGGCGCTGTGATCTCCGCCATTGTATATAAACTATACACGCATGTGTACCCGATTCCTGGGGGTCTATTTGAAGTCCCGACCGCGTATGTATGGATTTTCACAGCGAGGTTGGTCACGGGGAAGGGCTTGCCGCCGATGGTGAAGGAGTGGGCTTCTGGTGCTGCAGTTATCTTTGCAGTCGGGACGGGATTCAGGGTCTGGGGTAATAGCAGGAAGGCGAGGGGATTAGCGGGGTGGTGGATCGATTATATCCCGGGCGGGATTGCGGTCGCTGTTGGTAAGTCTTCCTCTTTCTTTCTCTCCCCATTTAGGCGGATTATATGGTGGAACTAACATTGGTGTTTTTCAGGCATGTACAACACCCCAAGTTTTACACTAGCGCGGACTATCGGAGGACTCATCAGTCTATGGTGGAGAAAGTGGAAGGGTAGGAGTGAGACACCCATTATAGTGCTTGCGAGCGGCCTGATCTTGGGTGAGGGTCTGTTTAGTATTGTTAATTTACTGCTTGCGAGCTTGAAGGTGCCGCATCTTTGAATCACGATTGTAGGTCTAAGGGTTTAAAATACGAAGAGAGCTAGACGTATATTTTAAGTATTGTATAGTTGTTGCAAAGATCGATTCGTGACTAAAATAAACACCAGACTCGGTGTTTCTTAAACGGGAGAGATACGAAGGAAATATGTTTTATAGATAATGGCCTTGGTATTAACGAGCCTTTTATAGATCTATTGAGTGCTTCTTGTTGCTTTGCTAAGCAAGAAAACTGTCAGCAAAGAGTACAGTGAAGCATCTGCTGAAGTCATTAATTACAAGAAGCAACCGTTGAATTGACACAGCGCTTCTATTTGCTTGTTTGATTAGAACCAAGATTCACCGTAAATAAAAGGCATGATTGAAAGCATAGTCTACTTTAAGCATAGTATATAATTAACGTTGTAGTAGTTTTTGGAAGTACGACATTAGCTTGAACAAGGCGTTGACAATCTTCGTACAGATGGCAGATGCTATTTTTGCGGAGTGTTTCTAGTCTTGATATGTTCCTAATCGAATGACAGCTTCAGCGATTTCGGCGTTCGACTCTTTACCCTTCGATTTCTAGCAGCTTCTCCGCCAAATGAGCGCATCTTTAGACACACGAGGTGGCAGCTTCGTTCGGATATTCATCCATTTTTATGTCTCCTAGAAGTACCACACGAAATTAGTGAGTGGAGTAGGTAGGGAACGATGCTGGCACGGCTCCTTAAGAAAAGTACTGCGGAGTGAAAATAGTGAACGTAGTATATCGAAACGCGTTATCCGTGGTTCTGTCACCGTTGATTGTGTGAGAGTGATGTCGGCCGTGCGAGAGACTCTTGGTGCTACAATATGAGCGCCTCAATATGCCGATGTAGCGTAGGGCAGAACATCGGTATGTGAGAAGGGCTTATCATCTAGTGCTCTCTGAGGCTGATAAATACCTTTGCAACTACATTCTCGAAGGAGTGAGGAGATACCAAGTGAAAAGCGCGCCATCTTTAACACTTGATTGAACTTATCTAACGAGCTTTTCTTGTGTTTGATATATAAGTACAGCTAGGGCGGTCCCTAGCGCCGTGAGCAGCATGTGTGGCGACAGTGTATGCAGCGCGTCGCATAACAGAAAGGGATCTCAGATAATGATCTCACATGCCGTAATCTTAAAAAGGCATACTCACTCTAGGAAGCTCTGCTTCTTTGATATAGTACAGGTGTCAAAGAGTAATTAGGCTGCTGCGCGGGGTCGTGAAAGCAGAAAAGGTGAATTGAGAAGAATAGAAGTGCAAAAAAGGTAAAAAAGATCAGAAAAGTGAGTGGTCACGTACTCGAACCCAAAAAGATAGTCCCACCGTATGGCTATCTTTGTAGTTCCTGTTCGCATGCAGCCAACCCTTGCGGGTCAACGCCAGTAATCTACGGGCTAGACAGCGGTGAAAGGAGGTGGTTGACCTGTAAAGGTTTTGCAATGTTGAATTATAAACCAGAGCTCGACTTCGACTTGTACTAACTTGAAGGAATTTACAAATAATTGGAATTATATACAGTGGCAAAAAGATAGGGTTGTTGCGTTGCGAGATATTAGAGTGGGGCGCGGTTCTCCGACTCTCAGGCGGTGTCGTGGGGTTGAGAAAAATCGCGCGGCGCGTGTCGGTGAGTCAAACGACGAGGAGGTCCGTGGGCGGTCAAAGGAGACTAATTGGTGGTGATAGATGGGATGAAGCGTACTTGGAGCGTCGGAGCCAGCCTGAAGGCTAGCATAACCTGAATATGCAAACAACAACGCTTTGTAGCGCTGCAGTCTGCAGCGAGTGCGTCTAGTAAGGGAAGTATTCCTTTCCTTTGAGGCTGCTGTTAAGGTATTCGTAGGTCGTCGAAATATACTGCTGTCGAGGCTGTACCTTGCCCATGTGTCAACTCTATGCGACTGCACACACGTAGACTCTGGGTCAGGGCAGCTTGGATTGCATAGAGAGTTGTCGAAAGGCATCGAAGACCGCGCAGGTGGAACCGAAGGACAATCGTAGTTGATTTCTCCTTGATAAGATGCTTTGTTGAATGTTCATGCAGGATACCGGGTGGCATAATAGTCTTCTTGCGAAGATCTTGAGAATGGAGGCTTATGAAAGAGTTGTAGTAGACAAGAAGAGGAAGAAAGAAGTAACAGAAGAACGAAATTCAGGCTGCAGGCGTCCAGGGCCAGTGCGGCGATGACACGTCATTAGAATGGCTATCGTTTGCCCTGAAGCTGAGACCAAGTCCGAGTGCAGAACGGAGTCGGCGCCGAGAACAGTGCAAGAGGAGAACCAAGTCTAGAAATTGAGACACCTTGTGGGAGTAAAGAAAAATTTACAGGGACGATGATGCCGCATTAGTGGGGGGAAGTATCTAAGTCCAAATTGCAGTAAACGGAGAGGCGCGTGGAAATAGACAATTGGAAGTAAAGCCAGCAGAGCCTTGACGAGGCCTGCGGTGTGTGCTTTGCCAGTCCAGAGCGGTGAGTCGTCATCCTGAGAACAGGACCATAGATATCTCATCCGAAGTCCAGACCCTCCTTACGAGTGCATCGAATAATCTCTTAGAGAATGCGAAGACGTTCGCACGAGTCGTTGACGCGTTGCAGAATCCATCAGAGGACACACTCATCCATCGAAAACGCGTCTCAAAACTTGTCCAAATGTTCCAGGAGTGGTCTCGGTCTGATCAAACTTGGAAAGGCATCGTTCCAGCGATATGGCAGCAATTATAGAGGGGAAAGAGGTTCAGGACAGATAGGGCGAGGTCGCTGCAGAATTGTTGACGTTGGCTAGCGGCTGAATAATGTGAATGGAGCCACTCATCGTTCGGCCGTGCATGAGACGAAACTCGATCAGGCATCGCGTGCATCCTCGATGCACCCCACACTTCTCCACAGAACCTCGACGATGCTCCACCAAAAAGTTATGGGTCGAAAATGCATATATAAATTCATGCGCAAGTGCTTTAAATCTTCCATAAACTGATCTACTGAAATTTCCAAGATGGGATGTGGAATCTTGAATGATGAGGAGTCGCACCGGCATCGAGGGAACACCGCGGGTATAATCTCACACAACGACCCCATCTTGCGTCATTCTAGTTCACAACCGCCACACACACAGACAGCTGACGCGGGGAACGGGAAGTTACCCCAGACGGATCCTACACCAAAACGGCAAATCGTTCCAATCATCTCTTCTTCTACAACTACATCACAGTCTTGGGACGGCTTGGGTGACGTAGACGTGCAATAAAGACGTGCAGCACTTAAGCAGTGTCAAATCCGCGACTGGTCATTCCCATATCTACTCTGTTTTTTGCGTCGTTTTGACTGATTTGGAAATATATTGCTATCTATTCGTAGTGTTCTATTGAGAATTTACTATAAACTCTAAATTTGAGACCTCCTAATGACTTCTATCGCCGAACCCCCCAAAACCCACGACTTTGCCGAGCATGAGAACCATCATCTTGAGTTCGCACCAAGCGCTGTTCTCACCCCCTCGCCTAGTACACAAAATGGACACCCGTACAGAACCTCCTCAAGCCTCCGCAGGACACGCTCCGCACTAGGTCTCCACCCCTCAGCGCCCATCTATGAAGACCACGACACCCACGAACGGCAGAAACTGTTATGGAGCCGCATTCGAATTGTGCTGCGAGAGCCATTCGTTGAGTTCTGGGGAACTTTCATCATGATAATGTTTGGTGATGGGAGTGTGGCCCAAGTACTACTGAGCACAGGTCAAACGACAGCGCCGGGAGGTAATGGATTTGGGCCCTATCAGTCCATTTCTTGGGGGTAAGATAGTTCTCCCTGGGAACAGCGAAATGTGAAACTAACCGGTCGGTGAATGTATAGATGGGGATTAGGCGTAATGCTCGGCATATATGTCGCTGGAGATTCGGGAGCCTATCTCAACCCTGCGATTACCTTCTCCAATTGCATATTCCGGCAACTACCCTGGCGACGATTCCCAATGTACTTTACCGCACAACTTCTAGGTGGATTTGTAGGCTCCGGCGTTGTATACGCAAACTATATCAGTGCTATCGACTGGTTCGAAGGCGGCCATGGAATCAGGACAGTCCCACCTGCTACGAAAGCAACAGCTGGTATTTTTTGCACGTATCCACAGCCCTTTGTCACGAAAGCGAGCCAGTTCTTTTCGGAGTTCATTGCAAGCGCCTTGCTCATGTTCGTCATCTTTGCCTTGAAAGATCCAAGCAATAATGGAGTCCCTAGGGTACGTAGTTTAGACCCATGTGAAGAGGGTTTGCATGTAGCTCACTGGGCATAGAGCGACAAATGGTTCCCACTCTGTCTGTTCTTCCTCATATTTGGGCTCGGAGCTTGTTTCGGTTGGGAGACTGGCTATGCGATTAATCTTGCCAGGGACTTTGGTCCCCGTTTGATGTCGTATGCCGTGGGCTATGGGCCCGAAGTGTGGTCCGCAGGAGGATATTACTTTTGGGTACGCGAATTCCCTCTTTCTCTCGCAAGGCGGCTACCTAACTCAAATCAGATCCCCATGGTTGCTCCATTCTGCGGCTGTGCATTCGGTGGCTTCTTGTATGACCTGTTCATCTACACAGGCCCAAGCCCTGTCAACACACCGTGGCTGGGTCTGAAGTATATATTTCAACCTCGGTACGCATGGGAAGCTAGAAAGGAGCATCTCCGAAGGGAAAGGGAGGAAGGGATCGTGTAAACAGTGATGAAAGATTAGTAGTGCAAGCGAGACGGAGTGTGATTTTTATTATTAAGCCCTGTACGATTATCATAGCATATTGGATATCGAGGGGGGAAAGCAAACGATTGATCCCTAATGAGGTGGTGGAGAGGTTCGTGATCAGAGAGGGCGCGGAAGTACTTGATATAAACGCGCTAGTACGTTATAAGCTAGCGCAATGTGAACGCGTTCCCATCCTCCATGTCCTGACAACGAAGCCGTGCAAGCTCCCGCGTCCACATACCCCAATTGCCTCTGTCTCTGCACCGCTTCCTGTTCGGGCCTTATTATTTTTATACACCGTGCCACGCCGAACGATGACCTTGTGCACGAACTAAATTTACACCACACAACCTCAGACGCGTCCTGCAGCGCGCGTTTCCTTGACCTGCCCGACCCACGCACGCCTCACGAACATGTACCTCCCACGAGGACTAATCGGCCACCTCTACCAAAATCTAGTCAAGCGGAACCACGCATATGCCTCGCCAGTCCTGCTTCTCGTCGCCCTCGAACCTGACGCGCTATGTGCTTGCCGCATCCTCACCGCGCTCCTCAAACGCGATTACATACAACACAAGATCCACCCCGTTTCCGGATATGGCGACCTTGCTCGCGCGACAGAGAACCTGATACGCCCTATGCGGACTACCGAGGGTGGAAGCGGTGGTCTTGTGGTGTGTCTAGGTGTCGGTGGTATGGTGGATATGGAAGATCTATTGGGATTCGAGGTCAAAGAGAATGGAGAAGGCGGACCTGGAGGGGTCGAAGTCTGGCTCATGGATGCTAGACGGCCCTGGAATTTGGCCAACGTGTTTGGCTCGTCCGTGGGCCCGGATCCCACAACTGGCGAGATCGTGCGGAAGTACCCTGGTGTAGACAAGGGGCGATTAACACAATCGTACCAGTCAGGACGGGGAGGGATAATCGTGTTCGATGATGGTGACATAGAGGAAGAGATGGAATCCCAACGTGAAGCATATTGTGCACTCGAAGAAATGCCTGAAGTTGGAGAAGAGGAGGATCTAGACGACGACTCGGACGAATCGGACGCGGACGCGCCGCCGTCAGGGCAAGCCCCAAAGAAAAGAAAGTCATGGGGCGAGGATGATGATTCAGATGCAGAAATGACCGATAGTGAGCGTCCGAGCCAGAGGCGAAGAAGTAATTCGGTACGTTTGTTTTAAACTTCCAATTTGGGCGTCAAACCTGACCTGTCTAGGGGGGCTCAATACCATCTTCACCAGAAACAAGACCAGCCCGACGAGGCCTTCTCGTCACATCGAATGAACTTGGAGGATCCTCTGACTTTTCACGTTCAGACTCCCGCAGCCGATCCGCATCACCAGCAGTAGCTGCACCAAAGGAGATATCAGTAAAGAGCCTGCGAAAGCAGCTCATGGCTATGCGTAACAAATACAACAGCGTGCTTGACAAGTACTACGATCTCGGCGCATCATACTCGGAACCTGTCTCCTCCATTGTCTACTCACTAGCATCAGAATTAGGCCGAGAAGACAACGATCTCCTTTGGAATGCCATTGTTGGTGTTAGTAGTCTGGAGCTCTATGGCCGCACAGGGAGTGGCGTGGGAATCAATCCGCTTTCCTCGGCGGGCGGTTCTGCGGGCTGGAATGGTGAACGAGGGGAGCGTATTCGCTCTGATTATCGAGATGAAGTTCGTCGATTAAACCCCATCGATCTGAGAGATGTTGGCCGTGAAGCAAGTGCGGGCGACGCAAGCGGTGTTATACCGACCAGCGCTCGGTCGGCTACCGACAAATCAATACGACTCTCCCCGGAACCTCGATTCCTTCTTTTAAGGCACTGGAGTCTATACGAAAGCATGCTGCACTCGCCCTATCTCTCGGCTCGGTTACACATATGGAGCGACCATGGACGTCGAAGACTCGACAAACTGCTCGCAAAAATGGGCGTTAGTCTTACGCAATGCAAACAAAACTACACACACATGGATATGGAGCTCAAACGCGGGCTTCGTGAACGACTATTGAGATTCGCACCCCAATACGGCCTAGACGGCCTCGTTCCACCACCACCTCGGAGTGGAGAAGCGAAAGACGGCTGGGGGTTCGTCCGCTGCTGGGGTTGGAAAGCCTGCCTATCCGCAATCGACGCGGGAGTAATACTAGGAGCCATGCTAGAAGTCGGTGACGCAAAGTCTCTCAACACGTCTAGCTTCGAGCCTTCAAATTTCAACAGCGCACACGACCGTTCCGAGATGGCGAGCAGCAACACCACCCAAAATAACGCGAACCTCACTGTCCACGACCCTCAAGAGCATATCACCGCCCGCTTCTGGGCGGCATACGACGCGCTAAACAACATCGACATCCTCGTCGAGCACATCAGCACAGCGCAACATCTCCACCGCGCGATCCTCCGCACAGGTACAACCCTTATCGAAAAGAAACAAATCCGTCATCTTCGCGCTTTCCGCATGGCCGTTGTAAAAGAGGGCCCGGACGTACAACTCTTCACCCACCCCGGCGCGCTTACCAAACTCGCGCTCTGGGTCGCAGAAGCCATTGTGGAACTCAATGGCATCAAATCCAAGAACCGGGGCTCGGAGCTCGTGATGGCCGGGCTCGACGAAACCAGAGGTTTGTACGTCGTTGTGGGTCTCGGTGGCGGCGGCGCGACGCAGAGCGCTAAAGAACGCATTGCGAAGCGCGAGGCGCGGCTGAAGGAGCGCGAGAAGAAGAAGGCGGCGAAGGAGAAGGAGAAGGAGAGGAAAAGGAAAGCGCGCATCCAGCGGAATCTCGCGGCGGGCTTGGATGAGGATGAAGTTGAAGACGATACGGAGGAAGAAGAGGAGGAGAGTGATGATGATGCGAGTGAAAATGAGGAGGATGGTGCGGGTGGGTTTGGGAGGAATCGATTCGGCCATGCTTTCCAGGAGGTGGTGAGGGAGACGAATGCTAGAGTTCGCATGGATAGTTTTGAGGCGTGTGTTATTGAGATTACGAAGGAGGATTTGAGTGGGTTTTTAGAGAGGTTGAGCATGAAAGCTGTTGTGGGGTAGTGGAGGTGGGGGGGTCCGGCCGGGCGTGTTTATATGTGCTTTTTCATTTTGGGGAATGCGTGTGGTGGGATGAGGCATGGGATGATTTAACTTTGCATTGGCATGATATGGCATGGCATTGCTGTGGCGTTTTGTTTTGTGGAGACATAGCTGGTTGGCGAGCGATGATGCGGTTTTACTTTGGCATTTATAGCACGCATGGCATTTCTTAGCTCCATACAACTATCCATCCCTTCTCCCATTCTCCCGTCATTCAAGATAGCATGTACATAGTATGTTTCATTCCTTGATCTGTTGTTTGTTCATCCATCTGCGCAATCCAATGCAAATTCCATATATATACTAACCTAGTTCCGCTCCCTTGCTCATCATCTATTTTTCCAACCGTACACCCCCCGGCAGCGCAACAACCTGACTATCCACCTCCCTCCCACACTTCTTCGTCACCGCCAGTGCGTTCTTCCCCTTCGCCCCCTCTTCAAGACATAATCCCCGTGCCTTATTCACCAAGTTCCCGTTTATCCCATAACTCCACAACTGGCTCTGGTCCCCTTTATCGCAGTCCTCCAGTCCAACATCCCCACCATTGGCACTCAGACACTTCCCGTCTGCGGATAAAGGTTTGACTAGCCCGGAAGATAGGATCTGCCATACTTGCCCATCATCCGCATTGCAGGGCGCAAACTGTACAGACGAGGAGCGGCGGGAGGAGGAGGCGGAGAGGCAGTTTAGACTGAAGGTATTGAAGATCATGCCCGTGGGCGTAACGGCCAGTTTCTTTCCTCCAGAGATGCGGTAGATAGCCGTTTGTCGGCTGCGCAGCTTGACATCTACACTCCTTTGCAGGCTACTCGTTTTCCCCGTCCATAGATCCTTCGATTTATACTTCCCTTCAGCATCGAGACCGAGACGCTCGATAGGGATCGATGTCACGTTCGTATGATTTCCGCGGTTCAAGATGGTAACGAGGCGGTCTCCATTCGCCAGATTCTTCGTCAGCACATCGAAGAAGCCGTTCTGGCTCACCAGCGTTGCCTGCTCACATAGCGCGTCCTGGTCCACGGCGATGATATCCTTATTAGTCAGGTACTCAATGTCTTCTTTTTTGAGGTCTGGGATCCATGCGCTGAGTATCAATGGAGCGCTGAAGGAGCTCCAAAGTGCAAAATGCGTCTTTTTCTCACCGAGACTAAGGTCTGGCCAATCGACGATCAGAAAATCGGGGTCGTTGAAGAATCCGCAGGATTGGAAGCGCGAGAGTCGTACTTCCATGCCGTAGTTGTTCATCATGCTTTCCCAATGACCACCGGGCTCAAAGGTGTTGGTGGGGTTGTTGCCGTACACTTTGATGTCGTCTGAATGCCGCGCCAGTTCTCCATTCTTCCGTACGTACTCCATGGTACGGTACCAGTCTGTGTTGTTCGCATCGAGGTGGAAGTTCGGGCTGAAGTACGCGGGCGCGGATTGCGAGAATATAAGCGGTTTTTTGAGTTTGGTAGTGAGGACCTCGTGCCAGAGTTCATAGCGGTATTGGAACTCTTCGTAATACGATCTTCCCTTTTGCAGATCTAAATGACACCCGTCTACTTTTAGATAATCAACGCCCCAGGATTCGAAGGTTTTGGCGTCGATTTCTTCGTGATCTTGCGAGCCGGGATACCATCCGCAAGTCATGTTTCCCGAATTTGTATATATGCCAAAATTGAATCCGCGAGTGTGCAGGTATTTTCCAAGCCAGGGGAGGCCGTGTGGGAAGAGGGTCGGGTCCCATTCTAACTCGCCTTTCGCATTGCGTTCTTTGAGCGGCCAGCAGTCATCGAGATTGATGTTATTGTAGCCGGCAGCGAGGAGGCCTTTGGAGAGCATGGCATCAGCGGTTTCGGTGAAGAGGGTTTCGTTGAGATTGCACATGAAGCGTGCCCAGTTGTTGAAGCCCATGGGGGGCGTAGGGGAGATTTGGGGGTCTTGAATGCTGGCAGAGATTGTGGCCGTAAGGGCGGCGAACAACAGTGATATGAGAGATGCCATTGTGCCGATTGGACTGAAGCCCAGTGGAATCAATGGATGTAAAAGAGCCTGAGAGAAAGAAGGTACTCTCCAAAATTCCAACTCGGATTTAGAATCAATGCCTCCAGCCGACAAATCTCCCAACTGAGCAGAAGTTGAGGCGACTGAGTGGGAGATGAACAACAGAAGGAGAAGAAAGCAAGAAGAGGCGGCGATCAGCATCCTTCTATATACCTTGCACCCCGCCATCGTCATAAGTTCCCCGATGCAACGATCTCCTCCTCAGGACCACTATCGAAGAACGAACAAATTAGCCGGAACAGCGAGCCTAGACCATCGGACGCACTTCCTACCACCTAGGTGCACGTTGTAGCCCCTCTCCGTTGTAACTTCGCGTCCAGAAATGCACGTCAACTGTAACCATGCAATCTAGGTATCTCCAGCATCGTGCATGTACCTGCAGGGCCGCGACCGGGTTCTGTGGATATTAAACGGATAGGTGCATACGTGGTCTCTCTGCGGGGCGAGGTGGGAAAGTGCACCAAGGTCGTATACAATATGTAAGGATTGAACAGTGGGAGTAAGAAGAGTGTTGTGCCAGTGAGGTTCCAATTGGTCTGCTTGGCATTGCATGCTCGAGCGGTTGATGGATGTCACATTAGGGAGTGTAGCATTGGTTCTGCAGTGCCATTGAGCACCAAGAGAACGACATAGTTAGGCGAGGAGTGCCGTAGCGAGCGGGGAGTCGAGGATTCAAGCAAGAGGATGAGGTAGACGAAGGAGCACTGAGAGAATGGGTGGATGGCCGACCTTCACTGCTGCTTACTATGTAGGTGGAGTGGGGAGATGTGGCGCAGACAGCCACGATTTGCCCCGCTGCGATTCTCCCCCGATGATGCCGCTCTTAGTGCAGACTCGACGCGCTCACTTGTGACTCAACCAACCCTCGTTGCGACTCGACTCTCCACTGCTGCCCTTCGCCTTTGCTTGTAAGACAAGAGAACTCGCACGCCACAAACGTCATGCCGCCGAGAAAGGCCGCAGGAGAAGGCTCCAAGAAGGCAGCTGGCCAAGCTCGCAAGGCCGACGCCGCTGCCCAGAAACAAGCAGGGAAGCAAAAGCAGGTTGAAGCCGAGGAGGCCAAGGAGTGGGACAAAGGGTCAAAGTCAAATGCTAAGGCGTACGTAGCACCCTCGACTCTCTTTCCTCGGGTTCATACTGACCATGTTCGCAGTGAGGCAGCTGCCGCGAAGGCAGCCGAGGCGGCGCGAAAGAAGGCCGAGAAAGACGCCCTCCTGAAGGAAGAAGAAGCCGCCCTCCCCTCGAAGCCAAAGGGCGCCGGTACCAAGAAGGCAGAGAAGAAATTCGACAAGAAACCCGCCCGAGGTATCGACAGCGCCCTCGGCGGGTTCGATACTCCCTCGGCCCTCAACGCCAGCGGCATCGACAATGCGCTCGACGCTCTCGACCTGACAAATGACAACAACGACAAGATCGACAGACATCCCGAGAGGAGATTCAAGGCTGCATACGCACAATTCGAGGAGAGGAGGCTTGACGAGATGAAGGATGAGAAGGGCCTGAGGAGGAACCAGAAGATCGATCAGATCAGGAAGGAGTTCGAGAAACACCCTGATAATCCGTTCAACCAAGTGTCTGCAACGTACGACATGACGAAAGAAGAGGTGGCCGCCCTCAAGGAAGGAGAGCGGCTCAAGAAGGAAAAGAGGCTTGGTGGTGCAAGCTAAACGGTCATCCGGATGGAGATGGTCCTATTTCTATGCAGCACGGCATTTTTGGTGTTCTGGTTAGAGCGTGGCTTAGACATGGCAATGATTGAATGATTGAGGGTCGTTGGACTTGACGAAAAGTTGGATTCTGACGTGGGGATACTGCTGAGGTGCGGGATAGTGACAGTTTGAAGTTTGCTGATCTCGATACACATCTGAAGTTGTTGACAGTCAAGGGAAGCCTGGAGTGTTACAGCCACACTAATGTCTCACCGTTAATGGAAAGAAGAGCTTTTGCCTGAGGTTGAGGCTACACGCAAAGTCCGAGAGCCAAGCGTGAGGAGTCCGACAGCTTACGTGGGGAGCGGTATGCACCATGACTGCACGTAGCTCAGCGAGATGCATTCTTTCGTGTCTATCAACAACACAACAACCGCCCCTACATCCGTCATACGAGCTGAATAGATCGTGTTGACGTTCGACCTGGGTGGGTCTAGTGTTACTCATCGACGTGGTGGGTCAACCAAACACAAACACACCGCCGACATCCTCAATCGTGGACCGAGGGCTTTGTCTTCACTACAGCATGTTCCCACCCAAAGGGAAATTTTTGGTCGCCTGCTTGAATCTAGCCAAAGCACAGATTAATGATACTTACTGCAGTATGCTGCCCCTCTCATCTGACAGAAGGCAGTAATAATGGTGGCTCCAATGGTCCCTCGCATGACTCTATGCTCAACTCCTCCGCCGTTCCATCCCATCATAAATAGATACGTACTCGTACCTCTGCACTGAGCCTCAATATCGGGGAAGGACAACGAGGCTGGTCAGGTCGAAGGATTGCCGTCGCGCCGCGGCAGCTTGGCCAGATCGAGTCGACTCCTTTGAGCCCGAACTCCCAATCTGGGTTTGAGGCATTCCTGTCCAGGGCATCGGGTCATGGAGAGCTCGGGGCTCGCTTGCAACGCCCCGGGCGACAATGAGACGGCACATTTTGGGTGGTTATTAATACAGGCGCAGGTCTTCCCAGCTTTGGTGTTGAGTGTCGTGTTGAGCAGCGTTAAGAGGCACCAAGAGCGGCTTCGCCCAAAGACAGGCGCTACGCGGCTCCGCTTGTGTACGCGCAACGGCGGGTTCCCGTGCTGATTGGCATCTGGCTTGGAGTTGAGCGCCAAAAATTGAAGGACTCCGACTCGGACATTGGGGAGGGTTGGCTGAGAGGCGCCGGGGCTTGAAACGCGAGACACATGGCCGTGGTTGGCTCGTTGGCCCTCACTTGGACGTACCTGCGTTTTGGAAACACACTATCCCTGAACGGGAACCCCGCTGCAGGGGTTCGACAGGGGCAGGTGCAAACGCCATGACATGGCTGCCATTCACGCTGCCATTCACCGTGCCTGGGCTGGGGCTGCGGTGAGCATCAGCAAACACTGAGACTCATATTAATCGTGCCGCCCCGCCCGTCACCATGGCTTCTGCATTCCCTCTCCGTTCTTTTGCTTCCTCCGAGCACCCACTCTCTTTGCTTGCCCTTTTCCTCTTTCCTTTTTCTGCCATCCTTTCTGCGGTTCTTTTCTGCCGTCCTTTCTGCAATCATGAGGTTTTCTTCTTCTGCAGGAGCTGTGCTCCTTTCTTTTGCAGCATCTGTGAGCGCCATTGATTTCAACCCCGACGACGAAGCTTCAATCAAGAGCGTTACATCACAATATGCCCATGGCTTGATGTCCTTCTACAAAAACAATGCCACCGACCTCCCCACAGAGGAGATTGGCATCTTCCCAAAGCCGCATTACTGGTGGGAGGCTGGTGCCGCCTGGGGAGGAATGATCGAATACACACAGCTCACCGGGGACGAGTCATATGTGAAAACCCTCACACAGGCCCTAGCTGCCAACTACGGCCCGGACAACAACATCATTCTCCCCTGGCGAAGGGACCAACAGGTACATCTACCCTAGGACTTCGAGGGGACTTATCGAAACTAATTTTTTCAACTTCAGGGCAACGATGACCAAGCCTTCTGGGCACTCGCCATCATGTCTGCTCTTGAGTATCAGTTCCCCGAGCCGGAGGCGGCACCAGCAAAATACATCGATGTTGTGACAGCCTGCTTCGACAACATTGTCTCCCGCTGGGACGAGACAACATGTGGGGGAGGACTGAAGTGGCAAATCTATCCCGAGAACGCCTACGGTTACAACTACAAGAACTCCATCTCCAACGGAGCCGTCTTCGCATTGGGCGCTCGTTTGGCTCGGTACACTGGAGAACAGAAGTATGCGGACTGGGCGGTGAAGCTTTACGATTGGTCCGTTAAGACCGGCTTGATCAGCAATGACTTTGCCGTGTTTGATGGAACTGATGACAAGACCAACTGCGACAAGGTGGCGGACGAGACAGAATGGACCTACAACATTGGTGTCTACCTCCACGGCGCGGCTAACATGTTCGATTACACCAAGGGTGACGACAAATGGAAGAAGAGCACGGCTGGCTTCCTCAAGCACGCCAGCGTATTTTTCAAGCCCTACGAGAATGCTACCAATGTCATGTACGAGCGAGCTTGTGAGACAGGCGAGACAGGCCGACACTGCAATTTGGACCAACAATCCTTCAAAGCCTACCTTGCCCGCTTCATGGCAAAGACCGCAATCTTGGCGCCCTTCACGAAAGATACGGTGACGACTTTGTTGACCAAGTCTGCAGTGGGCGCCGCCAAGGCGTGCTCCGGAGGCGATGACGGAGTTTCATGTGGTAGCAAGTGGTACACTGGCGGTTGGGATGGCACGACTGGCGTTGGTCAGCAATTGTCTGCCTTGGAGGTCACTCAGGCGCTTCTTACGTTGAAGCGCGGCGTTGTTCCCGGCACTGCAGGTGCTGAGGCAAAGCCCGCCGAGCCCAAGCCCGCTCCTTCATCGACAATTCTCCCTGAGACCAGCGCTGCTCCCACAGACACTGCTCCCCCTGAGGTCGTCTCCACTGGTGCTCCTTCCGAGATCGTCTCTACTGGCGCTCCTGAGGCCACTGGCACTGCTGCTGCTCCAGCGCCCACGGGCACCGACGCCCCCTACGCCCCAGGAAGCACTGGCGTCCCCAGTGCTACTGACAAGCCTGACCAGACCAACGCTCCAGCACCATCCTCGACCGGAACCGCTGTCACCACCGGCAAGCCTGCCCAGTTTCCTGAAGGGCCAAACTGTAGCAAAACAACCCTCACCATTTACGTATCCCTGCTCTCGACATCGGTCCCAGTTCCAGAGCCTACCGGTCCCGTTACACCGCCGAATGGCACAGTCCCGTCGCCGCCCAGCAACACGACTACGCCCCCGGCTGAGTTCACCGGCGCTGCTTCGAGTTTCAAGGCGACGGTCTTTTCAGTCCTAGGTGCTATTGCAGTTGCAGCTCTCATCGGACTCTTCTAGTCTTGTTGTGGGCAAGTTGGTTGAGAGGTCGAGCTAATAGTTTCTTCGATAGCCTTGTCCAAGGCACTATTTTTTTTGTAGATATCCCCTTCTTTTCAGATATTTTGTTACCTCACATAGCGAGGCGTTACATGCATCACTTTCCGTGGTTCGGCAACAGTGCCAGCCTTACCAGGGATCCATATAGACGGCATCGAAAACGAGGGTTCCTAGAATCCGCCCAGTTTAATAACAAGCCAATCGTGGCACATTCATATTGTTCACCTGGGTGTTCCTTTGATACTTTGTGGAGTTCTTCTCTCGTGCGTGCGCGAAGTGATGTTGCGATCTGTGCAAGTCAGACAGACGCGAAACCCGGTCGGGAATCCTTCCATGGGTAATATTTATAGAAGTGAGGCGGCCAAGCGCGGACTTGTACACGCAGGGTGGATGGCACTGTGCTCCGGAGTATGTACAGCGTCCATCGCAACGGTCTAGGCTCCGATCAGGGTAGCCGCATGGGAAAGCGATCTTCAATGTTCATGACCCTGTCCCGCATCACCGTCTGCCCCCACCACGCCACAAGCTTCCAGCCACACTTGTCATAATTGTCGCAGTCCCGGGTCGTTCCCCAACCTTGGAAACTCCCCTCCCTGGTGCATCCGCCGGCCCACCCGCAGCTCCACCGATCCGAGCCCAACAAACATCTGTAGCGCCTCAAACACGTCCATTAGACCACCTCTGCGCTTTGCTTTCCCCAGCAAAATCGCGCGAAAGCCGGTCCTCGGCTACTCTGGGCTTCATTAGGCAGGAGCGACTGAGCACGGCATCCGCATACCATGGCCTGATATCGTCTTCACGACATCCACACTGAGCGAGAAGACGAGATATATAGCGCCCAATATTCTTCCCGGTGAGTTGCAGCTTCTGAGAGCTGAGGCGAAAGAGCGCCATCTGACGTAGACTAATAGATCACCCCTCCGAAGAGCGTTCACAGCGCCACCCGTACCCATACGCCCATCCCCGTCCACGCGAGCCTTCTAGGATACCTCCGTACATTCACTGCGAATAATCCTTAACCAAATTATTATCGCGTGGCAGCCGCATCGGCCCCATTCACAATATGGCGAAGCCGAAGAAGGAGATCGGGCGCATGAACAAATATGTCTACGACGCGTTTTTGTGGACATTCTCTATTCTGGTGGAGCTATTCTTCCGGGAGGTACATCCGCGAAGCTCATGGAAAGTGCCTAGGGAGGGCCCGGTCATCTTTGTGTGCGCGCCGCATGCAAATCAGGTACGTAGGTAGAGGGGACTCCCTCGGCAGCAGCATCTAACTAGCCACAGTTCGTCGATCCCTTGATTCTGATGCGCGTGGTCAAGAAGGAAACGGGCCGCCGGATACATTTCCTGACTGCCGAAGCTTCCATGAAGAGAAAGTTTGTGGGGACCATGGCAGGACTTACGGGCGCCGTTCCCGTCGGCAGAGCCATGGACTCGTCAAAAGCTGCCAAAGGAAACATCTATCTACCAGACCCCGTCAACGACCCGTGCCTCATTCGAGGTGTTGATACCAAGTTTGAAGAGAAGGATTTTCAACCTGGTGGCACTCTCGTTCTTCCAAAAATCAATGGTCTATCGGCTAGCGCAGAGATCCAGGAGATCATAGGCCCAGAAGAGCTGAGGCTTAAGCGGCCTTTTAAGGGAGGGATCGCTATGCAACAGTTGACCGGACGGAACGACATGACCGAAGACGGACAATTTGTCAACGGTGCAGAGGCCAAGACAGGACCAGCTCCAGGGTTCGAGGGGACCGATTTCAAAGTTGCGCCTAAGCTTGACCAGAACCAAGTCTATGATGCGGTTCATCAGGTTCTGCATCGTGGAGGGAGTGTTGGGATTTTTCCAGAAGGCGGCAGCCATGACCGTACTGATCTACTCCCCCTGAAAGCTGGAGTCGCGGTAATGGCCCTAGGTACTGTTTCTGAGAAACCAGACTGTAACCTGAAGATTATTCCCGTCGGCATGAACTACTTTCACGCTCATAAATTTCGTTCAAGGGCTGTGATCGAGTTTGGCACCCCCCTTGATGTTCCAGTCGCGCTCGCCGAGAAATTTCATGGGCCAGGAAGGCGTGAAGCTATTGGTGAGATGCTGGAGGCGGTTAAGCAAGGCCTTCTCTCGGTCACGGTAACCACACCAAACTATGATACACTCATGGTGAGTAACAAAACCTAGTTGCGAGTGCCCTGCTGATTTGATGAAATAGTTGATTCAGGCAGTGCGCCGTCTGTATAATCCAAAAGGCACAAAACTACCCTTACCGAGAATTGTCGAACTCAATCGCCGCCTAGTACAAGGCTACGCACGATACAAAGACGACCCTCGCATCATTGAACTGCAAAAAGAGGTCATGGCTTACAACAAGCGGCTCCTAGCTCTGAACCTTCGAGATCATCAAGTCCAGTACGCCAAGTTGCATATTGCCACGGTCTTCTTCCTATTTTGGTACAGGCTATTAAAGCTCTTAGTTTTGTCTATTTTCGTCCTCCCCGGCACGGTTCTCTTCAGCTTCGTCTTCATTTTTGGCAAAGTCCACTCTATCAAGAAGGCGAAACAAGCACTTGCAGCGTCTAGCGTCAAGGTGCAAGCTCGAGATGTCATGGCTACTTGGAAGCTTCTCACCGCCTTGGCCGTCGCTCCCCTAACATATACTGCGTACATTATCGGCTTCACTTACTGGTACAAACGCAACTGCATCCAAGGATACCTTCCAGCAGGTATTCCTCCAAAGCTTTTCATTCTTCTGCAAGCTTTATTCTTCCCAACGATCACCTACGCGGCCCTCCGATTTGGCGAAACTGGCATGGATATCTTCAAATCACTCGGCCCGCTCATGAAGATGATGATACCTTCATCCAACAACGAACTCGTCAAGCTCCAAGAGCGTCGCGAGGAGTTGGCCAAGGCTGTGAACCGCATCATCAACACACTCGGACCCGAGATGTTTCCAGATTTCCACTCGAAGCGCATCATCACGAATCCGTTCGGCAGTCTACCACCACAGACCCCCGGAGGCACCGAAACCGAGCCCGAAGCATTCGACTTTCCTGCCTCTCCCGAAACCGAAAAGTCATCCGCGCACGACCATCTTCCCCGTAATGAATCCTTCAAGGATCTCTCCAACATGGATTTCTTCTCCACTCGGCCCTCGACCCCTAAGAGGGATAGAAGCAGGAGCGGCAGTGGGAGTGGTAGCGGCCTCGGATTTCAGCTCAAGCCTTTCAGCACGATTACGGGCAAGGACGGGCTTAATGAGGTCAGTAAGAGGATCAAGACTTCGCTGAGGGAAAGGGCCAGACGCAGGAGTAGCAGCGGAGATGGGTGGGAAAGTGGGATTAGCACACCCGGGAGTGGGAGTGAGGCGGGGGATATCGGGGAGGGGTTGACGATGACGAGGAAAGATAATTAGAGACGGTGCATACGAAGGTGAGTGGTTTGGGTGGCGAGAGGTATTTTCGGGGTTGGATATGGGAACGGGTGAGGATTTGCGACTCTGTACATCGGGTGTTGGGGCGTGGATGCGTGCGAGCGATTTTTTTGTTCTAACTATTCTTTTGCTAGTGCTAGTGATACCAAAGATTGGGCTTACAATTTCATTCATATTATCATTCGTGCGTGTGGGTGTGCAAGGTGTGAAGTCGTAAATAGGTCTGGTGTCGGGAGATGGCGATCAAATCAATACACGGAAGGGTTCCTAGGACTACAAACGGACTGAATTTGTGCAGTCAGTATCTTACCTTGTACTATATATATTGCTGTTGCTATGATGCACGGACAAATATCCGATCGGGCCACTGAGAGCTCTCAAGCATTTGTGTGACTGCGGCTCTACCGATTGTCAGAGATGTATACGTTCACACTTCATTTTTTTCACAAGACATTATCCCGAAAGAAGCATCGCTGAAAGATTTTTCATATGCACAAAGAGATAGATCACTAGATATTTCTACCACTGCAGTTGAACCCATGGACTGTTCCTTTGAAGAGAACATGCTGCGATGAAGAATCACCGGCGAACACTCACCTGCTCCTTTTCTGGGCCCTCATTGGGTATTCCCATGGTTGCTCGAATTCAATTTCCACCAAAGCAGGGACCAAGTCCAGTCTCTACTTCAGATTCTCGCCGAAACCATCTGCCTACTTCGACAGTCCAGGATTGACCACGAAAGCCACTAGTTCCTTTTCCACATGCTCACTATCCGAGATGCTCTTCAAGCTTGTTGTGATATCGCAGACACACCCCTCGCCAATCTCTGGTCTTTTTTTTCTTTTGTATTCTAGGTGCTGTCCCGAATCGCTCCATTCCTTTTGTTGACTCGTCTCCCCGCTTCGCTACTCGTTGAAGGAGGAGATCCGAAAAATTGATCCGACACGCCAAATTTTGCTCCCCCCTTGTAGTCGACAGAGCCTTTGCATCGCTGCCGACCGTCATGAATGGCGTCCTGAAGACAATAAACAATGAGATAGGACCATACCACAGCCTTGAATAGCTGCTCTGTGCGCGTGATGGGATTTTAGTACTCGCTTTTCGCTCCTTTTACCAGAACCCTTGGGTTGAAATCCTCAGCGTATTTGTATCAAGCGTCAAATTTCATCGTGCGGCTTATGTTTTTGACTGCTGAAGCTTGATTCTGAAAGTCTTGGGCTCGCTGTCCGTCCGATATAGCCTGTATCTGCTCGCACTTGGCTAGTAATTCTTGCTGAAGATCGGCCCTTTGCTGTTCAACGTCTCCCTCTTGTTGCTACCTACCAGGTCGCCCTTCGCTGTGTTTGTATATTTTAAATATACGGCAGTAGCAGATTGTCGTGAATAAATCTATTACCAGCTTTCAACTGATTATTGTTGTCGAGAAGAGCGGTATTCTCATGGTCCTTGTCGCTGCAGTTTATTTACAAGTTGCAGATTCGTTCTCTCAGCATTACCGTGTCGTAGACATTTTGTCCCATTGTATCCGTGGCAGACGTACAAGCAGAAGCAGAAGTAGATGAAAAGTCGTTGTGAGTGGGCTATGGTTTAATGCCCACTGCCTCATTAGTCGTATGATTGTTGCCGTCCTCTGGTCATAAATCTAATGATTCCCGTGCAGAATGAGTCATTGAGTGTAACCTCCGTTCCAGTAGGATTGAGGCGAGGTAGTGTAAGGCCCTGACACTTATGTCTTGCAACACGAAGAGAGCAAGTACTAATCATGCTAGCTTGTTTTAATTGCCTGTCCGATGTTCCCGTTCCTGCGAGAGGGAGATGACTCTTGCGCAGAGCTATCACGCACAAAATTATCTCCCAACCTCACTCACCTTGTTACTATATATATATATTATTTAAAAGTACAAACTATTATTAATTCGACTTAATGGTAAAAGTGGTTATGGACCTCAGGCTGTCCACACTAGTCAACAATAGGTCCGCCGGTTAAGCAACTCCCTGCGGGTAACTCTAAAGGAACCTGGCAGCCGCTATGCTGAGGTTCGAATATGAGATTTAGAACAATGTGTGGCGTTCTGGCGGGAGATGTAACAACCCTCTTCTTTAAGAGGTCTTGTGAACTCTTTTTTTGGCTTCCTTAATTCTTTTAATTCTTTAAATTTTTTTAATGTTACGTTATTTTGTTTTGTTTTCTTTGTAAAGAGCAAACACACTTTTCGATAAGATGGTAGTGACGTTCGATGATTGAAGTGGAACATTTCCAGATCGGCTTTAGAAACATCCAGGGTCTGCAATCATTATTGTCTGTGACTTTGCTACATGGCAATAACGAAAATGGGGAGAAAAATCGACCATTCTAGATGGAAATCCATATGGAGATTTAAGATTTGTTTCTACAAGGTAACGCTGTTTACTAGACAATCAAGTGATAAAAGGGGCGCACTCTGCAAGTCTTTCTATTTTGCAGTGTCTCGGGGATTTGGGTTCGTTTCTATCTATACAGCGCTTGAAAGACGCCATCTGCATTGCAACGACTCTGATTTTTCGCTCAGTGTTTTCTTTCGTCTGTGTATTTTGCAAATGCAATTAATTACAATACCGCAATTCACATAACGTTACAGAAGATACTGGAAGTTTTAAACTGTAGATGTCAAACTTCCTGTACAACTAGAAATGGCATGCATCTAGCCCAGTGACTCCAATATTCCCAATTATCAGCGCTGAGTGGACACTTGCACCCAAGATCTTCCGAATCAAAATTGTCAGTGCATCTTCTAGTAATAGGTAATCATTCGATATTTGTCTAATGTGAAATATAGCTCATAAATTTAGGCGTTGCCTACTGCGAGATGAACAGCCTACAATAGACACTCCGTCGTCCAAAACTGGACTGTTGTGCACTCCATTAGAAGCTACTGTTGGCATAGGCGAGCAATGTGATGGGCAGCTTTGTGAATAGGGGGTTCGTCACGTGCCTTGAAAAGAAGCTAGGCGTTGAAGACTTCTGGAAGATATAGCTGGCTGTCACGTAGAGGACTGCTGGAGAGGATCCTACATTAGGAAAAATGGTACAAGCCTTCGGTTCACGTGCGAAGAATAGTTTCTCGGGGGAGCTCCCGTCCATCTACAGCTTCCTGCACCTTTGGCTACACTCACGAATGAGGAGTGGGGAGTTACCGATTGAGAGATTCATGTTACTGTGCAAGTTTCGGTGTTCGCATCTGGTGACCTCAGGCTTACAGCTTTTAGCGGTGAGCTCAAAAAGATGCCTGAACCGTCACTGAGCAATACTTGCGAACTTATCGACATGCAGTTACAGAAGGCAAGAGCAGGGTCAAAGGCATAGTCAAAGTTCGTACGCTTCCACTAGTACGCAAAGATTATCTAACCTCAAGTAATTCGTGTTTATTGTTGAAGGCTTTGCTGAGTCACGCTATATTGTCGACGGTGATCAAACGTTTCACTGAGGCCAAAGACGTGGACACTGTGTACACCTCTTCTAGGTTAGTATTCCTAAAGTCCTTCAAGATTGTTGAAGCATTGATAACCAACGAAACTCAGCTGGACTGCTGTCGTGAGAGGAGCAGTTGCCAAATGTCTTAACAAGAAGGGCCAACTTCCAAGCTCCATCGGCGCCCGCAAGTGTAGCAGGGACCACCATACCTCGTAATCTACTCTACTTACAAATACATCGGCTTTGAGACCTACATATGTCCCTTCATCGGACAAAGAAGAGCAAATCATTGCTCCGAGTGGTTCCCACGCAAAGGACAGGACCTTCATGCTTCTTCAGCTATGCACACAACCATTGAACTTCGCAGCCATTTTTTGGCCCTGGAAATTACGTCTTCGTGCTTCGAGCCTCTGGCTTGCGACCTCGAAGCCGGCCCCAAAAATTCAAATAATAGAGTAAGATGTTTCCCTAATTCACAGAATATTTGCTAGTCCGTTTACGCAGGGCCCCGCCCCGGAATTATCCGGAAAGGACGGCGCAGACGAGGCAGTACCACGTGGTTGTCCAAACGAGAACATCTGAGAATATGGTTGTTGCTGCTGTTGTTGGATATCAGGGTATCGCTGTGGGGTTATCGGTCCCGACATCGTACCCGCTCCTGACGTTTGGAGTAGAGAATCGTTGAAATAGCTCGAAGAGTTCCCGATACTAGGGCGATACTGATATGGAGAGGTGCTTCCTGTAGTCAACGTTCCGTAATTCGGGTATTGCGCCATGGTATAAGTGGAACTAATGCTGGGCATCCTAACGGGGTATTGTGGTGGTGCATAGCTCGACGAAAAGGTTGAGCCAGAGACGCCAGAAGTGTCTGTAAAGTGCTCTTTTCTATCCTCGGTGTCGGGACGGAATCTTTTGTTTGGCGAAGTCACATCCTCCGTATACGAAGAGTAGTCGTTCATGTTCGGTCGAATAGGTGTGTTCGAAGAAGGGGAATCGACACCGTAAGGATATGGCCGCTTGTTGCCCCTGCTTTGATTGTCAACAATGTCTTGCTAAGCTGTTAAGAGGTACGTACATCATTGCTCTCGGTTCTTTTCGAAGCCGTAATCGCACACCCTGGTCGGAGAAGGCTCGGGAGAGGTAGGTCGACTCATCCATTCCCTTGAAGTCCTTTGGAAGAAGAACTGCTCGAGATTAGTGGGGCAAACTTGGTGGTAAAGGGGTAATGTATGATCCTACCTCTGAAAGGTTCAGAAGTGATTGATCCAAGATATTGTACATCGGCCGTATCTCTACACCTAGTCAGTATTTGAAAGCCTGAGTAGCTCATTTATACTTACTTGCGTAAGTCAAACAGACTGAAGTGCAGCCTGAAGGTGCCCTGCACCTTCACTGAGATGTCTCCGAAAACGAAGAATCCACCATCTAGACAGGGTGTTAGGTCCAAGGGTTGGAAGAGGAGAGGAATTGTGTTGAGCGGGTGTACAGAAGTGATCGGCTTTACCTTTGTTATCAACGTCCTTTAGACGATGCAGAGATGACACCAACGACCCAGCCAAAGATTTGTTTGCATTGCCATCCCATGCTTCATTCTTGTCGAGCTTGTAAAGACTCGTGCACATAAATAAATACGGGCTTTGCAAAAAGTGCCTGCCATGTGTCAGTCTGCCGTATTGCAGCAACGTCGCGCGGTTTACGTACTGCGAAGGATCCGCCGAGGGTTTCACGGTGACTTGTATAATAGGTGGTGGGTCAACGGGCTTGCGTGCTGCTACATGTCAGTGAACTTGGTGGGCGGAGACGTTGCGAGATTTAGGGAGAACTCACCCTTTTCCTTGCCATCGGCGGTGACCAGAGCTTCCTTGGGCTGTTGGCGCAGGATTAGGGTTATATCTTGACTGGAGTGTGCGCCGTTAGTTCCTGTCCTGATGGTGACAGAGAGTGACCGGTGCACTTGTGGGGCGCTCTTCTCGTACCTTCGCAAGTGAGAGCCAGAAGACACCCCCGGCTGCTGGTAGACGGTCGGTGGGACGTAGTGGTACATGGACATAGAGTGAAGCAGCAACGCGCCCACGGTACTCGGCCCGCCTGTCTAGAATGTGGTGAGTGTCGACTTCTTCGTGAAGACGTCTTGCAGGAGAGGCCCGTGGTTCTCCAGGTGGGCTGGCAGATGGCAAGTTGGACGAGGCAGGCGATGGCGCGCCAGACCAAGGTGCCACAGAGAAATAAATGAACAATGGCGGTGCTTCGCCGGCTCAGCTGAGAGTCGAAGGTCAAGAGAGAATATCGAGCGTCAGGAGTCGTCGAGAGTGGGCGCGGGGCGTTGAGATAGATATGGTTGAAGCCGTTGATACTGCGGTTCCGTTCCAACCAAGGGGATTTGTGAATAGAGGTTCAGTTGAGGCAGGCAGGCGCATCGAGCCGAGAAACGGGCACTTTGTAGACTGGTAGCGAGCGTGGTGCTCCAAAACGAGCAAGAACAGGAGAGCCAAAGAGGCAAGGGCGATGGGGCCGAGAAACGATCCCGCCAACGGCGCGCGCAGTCACTGCAGGCACACGGGCGGCTATGGGGAGACGTTGGGCGATCTCGAGGGGCGCGTGCGAGGCGTGAGGGCGCAGTGAAGCAGAATGGGCCACTGTTGCTCGACCTTCCCATGGACGTCGCGACTCGACTCGGATGCGAAGCGTCGTTGAGGATGACGGTACCACCCACACGACCTAAACGATAGCGTCCAGATAAACGCCTCGGAGCTTCTCGTTGGTGCTGCGCAGGCACGCTGGGGTCGAGATGGCGGCGAAGGTCGGGGATCGCTCGTGTTAGCAACTCCCCGCCTGACTAACTCCGGCTCGCAGAGACGGTCTGACCTGCTCAACTTTGGTTGTCGAGCGGGAGATGGCGCAATAGTGGTCCGTATGGCCAGCACACCAGGCTCTCCACAGTCCGTGAGGTAACGAGCACTAATACACTCACCTCCGGGGCATAGCACACTACTCCGTTATGTGCTCTTCCGTTGGTACCCGACTCCTGAGCTGAACCGTGGGAGACTCCTAGGCAGAGGAACAAAGAGGAGCCGTGTCTAGTGCTCTACGGCGAGGGTAGCGGTGCGTGGGCCGGCCAACCAGAGGGGAACGAGCTATCCGGAGGGGCTGCGGCACCAAATGCGTGCCTGGAAGAGCGGGGGAGGAATGCAAATCGACGGCCGAACGTAAGATGAGGGCGGGGTTGAATAAAAAGGACCCAAAGCGACCGTAGCCGTGCTGCTGGTGGGGTGAATGCCAAAGGCCAATATGCCTGCCGGATGTCCTCCTGGGGCAGCGCTACACCACCAACCTCTCCGCCGTCGTCCTATGGCCAAACGCCTACAACTGCCAGCGTCGACGCCGTTTCGCCGTTCGCGCGTCGAGTCAGACGCTCAACGGGCGTAGATGGTTCGTTTCTAATCTCCTCTTGGGAAGGTCTTCGCTGCCGGACACGGGGGCTAGGGACTATGGAACGAACGGCGGCGTCGTTCGCGGAAAAAAAAAGACTCTAGTCCACCCAGTAGCAGCGCGGACTCTTGGACTATTTCTCCCACAAATGTCGGTAAATTCACACCGTTCCGTCTGATCTTCTTGCAACTCCCTCGTCCTGTTCTCTTTCCGTCTGGTGTTGAGCTGTCTCTCACACTCTCTCTTTCTCTTTCTCTTTTTCTCACTCTCACTCTCACTCTCTCTTTCGTCTCGTCTCTTTAGGCTCGTCTCGTCTTTCTCCTCTCCTATGGCTGGGTAGACGTTGTGGTGGTATCACACCGGGATGTGGTGGGAAACGACAGAAGGGTATGTGCTCAGCGCAATGCCGGAATCGCGATCAAGTAAGGAAGCTCGTCCAGCCCGCTGACGCACATCTGGGGGTGGAGGGCGATCACGGCGGGGCGGGGGCAGGGAAGGGGATGAAACGCCAGAAGGGTTCCAAACAGAGTGCAGGTGCGTGAGGCTTCTATATGTCAAGACGGCGTCGTCGAGCCAAGGCCTGTTTTGGCGTAGAAGGGGACAATAAACGGCCTGTCACATTCTACTACAGCGAGGGGGCCCATGCAATCAAGCGGCAGAGAGCATGGGTGGGCAAAAGGCCCTACAGTCGTGCGTCGACTCAACGGCAATCCCAGGTTCGAGGGGGTGGTATGGGCGCGGTCCAGGGCATCGAACGGGGGACCCGGGTCGCCTGCAACATGCAGAGGCAGAGCCACAGGCCTGAAAACACCCAAACAGCAGTCGGAATTTAGCCATTGCAACTACTCTACTTGAGAGGCTGTATATAACTGTCCGTTGGCGCCCAATCTCTCAGGAACCGTCCTCTCCGCCTGCCTCTTTGTCACAGGTTCCTCTGATCCGTAGCCTCGAGGCACAGAAGACTGGAGCAGCTGAGGGCTCGCCGCGCTGGCCCATTCCGAGCGCCCACGGCGGCCGGCTACTGTGGGACGGAACACGTCCACGCACATGGCGGCTCGCACGCAGAGTGCCCAGCGGCGCCGCGGACGCGCTCGGGGGCACCTCCAGACTCGAAGCATCGAAGCATCGACGAGGGACAGAGGGCCGGGAGTCTTGGGGTCTGAGGCACCGGCGGCACCTGGGCATCACGAATGCATACTCACGTCGCACGGCAGCGCCGGCTCACAAGGTGAGGGCGGGCGCCCGGTTCTGGAGGCAGTCTGACCCTGAATTATCGTGGGGCGGACGCAACACCGGGGCGAGCATGGGGACGGCCAGGACTGCCAGGACTGCCAGCGTGGTGTTGAGCGGGCGAGACTGGCGGGCAGCAGCAGGACAGGCGGGGCGCGCAAGGGCCACGGCAGAAGGGCAGGATGGGCAGAATAAAGCGCATCCGAAAGCGGACAGCCGTGATGGGTGATGTGGGTTTTGGGGGTTGACATTTTGAGTGGGGAGGAGATCGCCGCCAGCCCGCGCCGTGGCTGGGAGCGATTGCCCGCCAGGTCTGTGAGCCCTCACCACCCTGGAGCCCTCGACCGCCCTGGGCTGGAGAAATTCTACGGCGGCGCTATACTCCTCCGCCCGCCTCTCCATTCGCGCGCCGTTTAGCCACGAAACACGTCGCTCTGACAGCGTCCACACAGCGTCCACACAGCGTCACTATACCCGGCCCTGGCCTTAGCAGCCTCGCGCCCCGGGTTATCGCAGCTCCCAGGCCCAGCGTCGTCAATCGGAGCAATCCGACGCCCGCAGCCTCCTCGCCCGCCCACGGCCGTCCTGTCCTGCCTCCTCGCCCGTCCTCGAGCAGCCCGTGGCCGCCCGTCACGGCGCCCGTCCAGCACGGCGCCCCCGCCAGGCCCCGCCGCCGTACCTGCAGACATATGACTGCATATGCCGCCTGCTGGCCTCTCCACACCCGCGCAGAACTGCAGCACTGCTGAATTGCAGAATTGCAGAATGGCAGCATCGGCACATCTGGCCGCCCGTCGAGCACGCCCGCCCAGTCGCTCCTCCCCATCCTCAGACCTGAGACAGCTTAGATTGCGTCACGGGCAGCGACAGCACAGGCCTAGGCGACCCGACCTCCTCCAACCGGTTTCCGCTCCGACATGCGTCCTTCCGCTGCGTTTGCTCGACCTGGCCACTCTGCTCCGCCCGCACCTCGTCTACCTGCTGTGTAGAGCAGACGCCTCGAAGTGGAGCCCGCCCTGCGCTGGCCCGTCTGCATGAGGAAGCCCCCTCGACAATGGTACTTCGCACGCCTGCCTTCTCTGGAGTGCTCGCCGTACCGCCGCTCTTCATGCTAAAGCGCCACAAAGTCACTGCAGCACGGCACATCGTCGTCCTGCTGCCACCGCGCTTGGCCGACGGACCCTCTTCACTATTAATCTCGCCCGCAATCAATTCGTGAGCAGTTGGCTCTGCATGCTTGCTCAGCAATCTAGCGGCTGTATGTCCACGCGTGGTACACTCCGCCTGCTATCTGCGAGCTTCGTGCAAGTACTCCTCTTCCATCATTCCATCATCAAGTCTCAATCTCCAACTCTTCCCTACACAGTATGCCCCATCTTGCCGAGTGCCGTGTTCTGCCCACTGAGCACATCCTGGTGATCTGCGCGATATTGAAGTGGGTCACGCTTGAGCCTCTTTCACAAGCTTTTCAGCCGTTGCTTTCGACTTTGGATGAATGCCTCGGAGTGGCTCGCTTTGGTCGCCATGACTAACTAACCAAACTTTGCAACAACTCGTTGATTGAGCCAGCTTCATTCATCCTGGAGTCAGACACCTCCCAACCTCTGACTGGTGACTGACCATGCATCCTGTAAGCGCAATTCGTCTCGGAGATTTTACCGAACAGGCAAACAAACGGGTACTATGACGCTCGTCTATGGATCCTGACTTCACCCAAAACATCATTTTCTCAATCCTCAACTCTCGAGCATCTCACTACCGTGCAGACTTCCCGCGCAAACACTCACTATCAGGCCTCATAGTGACCAGTCCCTCCGCTGTTGGCCCCAAAGGGTGAGCTAATAGGATGCCCCGAGCAATATGGCCCATCAGAGCTTCAGCCAATGCGAGAGAGCTTCTTACAGCTAGCCCCTCCTTCCTGGGCTCCAGTTCCCGACATGTTTTGGTTTCCCGATCTCCAACCCATCTGCCGCCCCACCGCCAACGATCCCCCAACCAACCGTAATAAGCTGCTTACTGCCGCCCTCTCCACTGAGCAGATTGGAGGCAGGGTAGAGCACATTCTGACAGTCTGGCCCTCAACTTCTCCCGAAGTTTCCACTTACACAGCCGCATAGCATCATGACCCCCACAACCTGCGTTACCTCACTGTGAAGTGTAGGTATTAGTGATGGAAAGCGAGGGATGGGTGACCTGCTTATCCCTCCCTTGCGCTATCTGCTAGCCCACCCTCCACGCGTGCACTGCGCCAGAATCCAGAAATGGCGGTCACAGCATGCGGAGGCTGCTTTCGTGTTATCCGGCGTGCATGGGCCGATGTGGGCCAAGAGGCGTTTGTTTTACGCATGCGCGCTGTGACTGGGTTACGCAGACCACCAATACTTTTCTTGCATGCATTGCACGCTTGAGAGTTGATGTGGATGGAGGGGGTGGGTATTCTCAAGATGTATGTGTTGAATCAAGGTAAGTGGACTCAGAGCATGTTGCCTTCTTCAGACTCCAGCTATCTATTCCTTCTTGAAAGCAAAAGGAAGAGAACCTACCCTTGTAATGCGTGCTCGTGCAAAGACGTATGACAAAGGCAGATCGTTCGTTCTCTTGGTTTGTACCGCCGGCCCTCCTAGCTGGCCACCATCACACCCTCCATTTTGCAGACTTCACCAATCACGCGCGTCAAAGACATCATTTTTCTGTCTAGCGGAAGTGAGAAGGCCTCCTTTTCCCACCTTGGCATCATCCTGAAAACAGGCTCCGATTTCCGAACGTCACGCTGCCGCTACTAGCCCGTCTACAACCATGGTTCGTGAGCACCAAGCACCATGGGTCTTGGAGGAGGGCACAACTGTGATACGATACGACTTGGAATTGGACAATGTACTGATTTCCTTGTTCAGATCTTCCAGCTCACTTCAGTCACCGCCGACACCGGACCTCTCAGGCTGCTCAAGCTATCAGATTATCACTAATACATCAAATCACTGGCTCATCCACCTTATCACTGTCCCGGATTACCTAAAATCGACGACTGGTAGCAGGACTCACATTCCACCGGGCATTGCCTAGTCTAGACTGATGGAGGGGCACACCAGAGTGAATTACCCGGTCTTCACATGCTTAGCGAGCTGTATCATGATTACGTCGCTCTTGGGAGGGGCAGTGTAAGAGTCAGATTGCTCAATACCAGTGTCGTCGAAAATGGTCGTGGTGTAGTTCGAGTACAGGGCGGCGACAATGTACTTCATCTCTGCAAGATGATGTCAGTAACTCTTCTTCGCCATAGAGGCGAAAAACCCCAAGTCAGAACTAGGTTTTCTTCCCCCTTCCCCGATGAGACACTACGGGAGGCATCTCAGCAAGCTTTGGCAGAGAGAGATGTTGAAACTGGCACTAGCACAGCTAACTCACTCTACTGTCTAGGGTTCAAGGAGTTTAACTCACGGTACACTGCGAGGTGGCTTCCCACACACATTCTACCACCACTTCCAAAGGCCCAAAACCACCTGCTCTCCATATCTCGTTTTTTCTCCTCCTCCGCCTTCTCAAGCTCTAACCATCGCTCCGGTCGCCACTCTTCCGCCCTCTCGTACACATCTTCATTCGCGTGAAGGAGTCCCGCACTCGCACTGACTCGGACACCGCCCGGTACGAAGTAGGTCTGCTCCTCGGGACCTAGATGGCAGCCTTGCGCGGGCGTGAACCGTGGCTGAGGTCCCGGGATCGCGGAGTGCAGGCGCAACGTCTCCCAGACTACCGCGTGCAGAAGCGGGAGGGCATCTATCACCTTGGGATCAGGCAGTGTAGGCGCTGAAGATGGAATAATGGGCGGTGAGAGAGTAAGCAACTCAGCTTGCAAACGGGCTTGAATATCTAGGTGAGTGGAGAGCTCGTGGACAACATATACAAGCGTTATGCCCGACGTATCGAACCCCGCAGCGAGATGGTCAAGCACCTCGGAAGCTATGGATGGTATCAAATCTGTCTTCTCACTCCCGATTTTTTTCGCCTCCTTCAACAAAGCCAGGGACAATTGCTGATACACCACCGGTGTATCTTCAATTCTGGTCTTAGGCTGTCGAAGCACCGCCGCGGCACCATTGCACATATTCTCAGTCCACTTCTCAATTTCTGCGTTCGCGGTGTCAACAAAGGATGGGACAAGACGGTAGCGGAACCAGCTTTGCAGAATGGAAGTCAAAACCGGCAACTCCTGTGGCCAAAAGGTGAAGGAGCGACGGGAGTTGTAGAGGTCGAGGAACCAGTCTAATTGCTTAGGATCAGAAAGCAGATTGGAGCCGGATGCCAGACCGAAGATGTAGCCCGTGACGATATCCATAGTGGCACCGCTCAGGAGGGCGTAGACATTCAACACCCCTGGCTCTGCATGGGAGAAGGTTGAGGAGAGGGCCGGAAGGAAGCGCCCGTAGATAATCGACGATGTTTGAGCAAGAAGTGCCGGAGAGGACGCGAGGACGGATTTGCTGTAGATGTTGCTGAGCATACGTTTCCGCGTGGAATGTATCTTGTTCGCAGAAGTTGAGAACATGTTGGGGACTCTGGTATATTATTATATCAGCGAAGCTCTCAATTGCGCCGAGACGATCAACCAAAGCATTTTCATATATAATTGAATCCATTTACATCAAAAGCTTGATGCTTATACTCACCCTTTGTAATTCTCAAAGAACTCATACCACCCCCACCGTCCATTCCCCTTCTCGAACCCTCCCATGTACACCTCGCGTATCCCGCCCTTGACGCAATTCACGCTCACCTCCGAGGGCGAGAGACATACCACGGGCCCAAGCTTGTCGTGGGCGGCTTTTAATGTCGCGTTCTCAATGCTGCGCCAACGGATAGAGAGGATCCAGAGGGCCGTAAACGGCGCGAGGGGGTGCGCGGCAGGGATGCGGCGGAGGGGGTTGGTCAGGTATGTGTAGAGAATGTGGGCGAGGAGGAGGAGTGGGGGAAGGAATAGGAGGGGGATCATGTTTGGAGTAGTGGAAAGTAGACTCCGAGGTTGGGAGGGGGCTTGGAGCGCTCGAATTGATTGAATTGACAATCGAATGCCGATGAGAAAGAGTCGTGGCGGGACAAGGACAATTCAGGTGCAACATCACGTCTCCCCCCGCCCCCCCGCTCCACGCGTGCCACGGTAATCTCTTATCGATAAGCCATCGTCTCCCTTTTCCCTCCGATCGTACCAACCCCCCTGCACGTCCAACCTCCCTGACTGACTTAGCAACGCCTTCCTATGCGCCTCCCGTACCTCAACCGAGGACTGGACGGGATGGACGGGATGGACGGGATGAATGAAATGCCCTCGCACCGTTGTACGTCACCGGTCGTACCAAACATGCTGCGGCGCCACACGATGTCACGTTGCACTCGACATCCACGTAGCGTACGCTGCGCTTGCCCGTTTTTCCCGAAAAGGGATTTGCGGCGACGAGGCATGCGGGTTTGCGGGCTATTTTGGGGGGTGGTTGGGGAGGAGGATAGCTAGTGAGGTGACGGCATGACATGGCTTTTGGCCCGGCTGCAGTGCGTCGGGCAATGAGACACTGGGTGTTGGATTGGTTCGTGCTGTGGGACTGAAACTCGTGGATGGAAGGGAGAGGGCGGATAGATGGAAGCTTGGCTTGGATAGTTGGCGTGGAGATGGATAAAAAAAATTACCACCTGGATATGTACAGTACATATCCTACTGCGCTTCTATCCCATGTACAATCTCTACACCACCACCGGCACAGCCCCATTCTCTCTAACCTGTCCCCAGCCCACATAATCCCAGTTCGACACATACGCTGCCTCGGTCCCGTTCCTGCCATTGCCCGTAGCATATACGCCGACCAGCGTCCCCGTAAATCCCCAACTCACAATATCTCCCGGGGCGTACGCGAAGATTTGCAGAGGTTTCCCTACTGGACCTGCGGAGAATGAGTAGTGGGTTGTATTCACGGTGCGGATTTGCAGGGTCAGCGGCTTGTTGGTCCAGGCCGGGGGCACGGGGATGCTGAAAGAAGGAGGGACCGAGATGTATGATATCGCGTGAAAGCGGAAGTGAGGGACTAGGGTCGTGGTGTTGGAGAGGGGGAGGAGGGCAATGCCAAGGCGGGCGTGGTGGTTCTAGAGGCTGTTATTGATACTCGGCACTGAGAAATTGTTGAAGAAAGGCTTACCTGAGTCAAGAATAGTGTGACACCGGCTTCTTCTTCCAACGTCTTGGGCGTGTAGTCAATATCGACATGGTAAGTGAACAGTGTGTCGACTTGTCGTCTCCCTACGAAGGTCTGGCCTCCTGGTCCACCAGCATTACCGTCTATCCCCGTTAAGTTCAACCTGGATGGCTTCAGTCGTAGCGTGTTGGAATGGCCTTCCGGTGAGATTGTGTATGAGTCGCCGATGGGGAAACGCCAGTGGACAAAATGTGGTGGCATTTTTGATCCGGGGGCAAACTGAAGGTTGTCATCACCCTCGGTCACGTATGGTCTGGTAAACTTGTCAGCCATAAACCATACGTTTCTTTGAGATTGATTGCTCACCCATCTCCAGGAAGATTCTGGATAATCCGAGGCAACTGCCACCCCCTCATTGCGCCGAGGATAGGATCATTGAATGTAGGCCATGACCCGTTCTCCCATGTTACGTTTGTCAAAACAGTTTCTCGGCCCATTGGGTAGGTGATGTACTCTGGGCCGGAGCGTGTAGCTAGTGCAACCCCCCACCTAATTTGAATCAGCACCATGAATATAAAGAGAGTTCTTCATATATACCAATTTCCTCGCCCGTCTTGAAAGAGGTCTGCATGGCCAACGGTTTGAACTGTTTAACAAAAGATTAGAAGTATTCACAATAGAAAAGGCGATACACTCACAGTAACTTGAAGTGTTTGCATTGGTCAAAATCGGGTTTGTTGGATTGGGATCATACGGTCCGAAGAGGTCCTTCGAGCGAGCTATGGTTTCCATGTGACCTAAACCGGTGCCCCCTGAGCTAAATCAGCTTTCTTGAATACTTGAATAGAATGAAAACACTGACCTTCTGCAATCATCAAGTAGTGATATCCATCTTTCTTGAAGATATGTGGACCTTCAGGTGCCTATCCAGAAATCATCAGCAAATGGAATATAACAGGATGTGAAGGCACTTACCAAGCCACCAGTTCCATTCCACAAGTTCGTCCAATTAGTCTTGACCTCACCAGTCTTGAGGTCGACTTTGGCTAGATGGATACCAGGTCTTTCGAGATCAGCTTCTCGTCATTGCAACAAAACGATACCGAGAACAGTAAGAACGAGCAACTCACTCCACACGATACGCATGTGACCCCACAATGTACTCGGTCCCTTCCTCGTCCCAATACGGCGACGTATCATACCCCTCAAAATCAAAATGCACGGCATCTGACCACGTCGAGTGATTCCAAATGTCCTTCGTTTCAAAAATGATCTAGCCACAACACGTTAACCACAAAGCACAACAACCACTCTTCCGAAAATCGGAAGTACATTGGATATGGCTACGTGAACGTACATTATCCCATCTGTTCGGATCCTCGGGCGCCTTCTTATCATGCACAAGCGTTGTCACGACATAGAACGTGCCGTTATGATAACGAAGTGCCGGCGCCCAAATGCCGCTCGTCGACCCATTAGATATTGCTAAGCTGGGAAGCTGGCTGGGGCGGTTGAGCACATTGCCTACTACATGTTAAAACCGGTTTCTACAAACTAGCATGATGGAGGGAGAGGCAGATGATGTGAAGCGAGGAAGTGGCTGGAAATTTTCCAAATCGGGACAGGGACGTTGACGACTGGTGGGGAGGATGAGAGATAGGGCGTGGGGTGAGGTGATGTGGGGAGGGCGAGATGGGACGATGCGAAACAGGCAGAATGTTTGGCTTCCCATATCCAATTTCCAATATGACAACAACCTTTCCACTGCACCCCCCGGCCACCCGTAAATCCCATAGATTGACAAACACAACACTCCGTCACCGGTGGTACATACCAACAAGTCTCCAAGTAGTCAAGTCTTGACTGGCATGGATCGGGATACCAGGGAACACATTGAAGCTCGAAGAAGCACAATAGAAGTTCTCATCCTCAGGGACGAAGATACAACTGGGATCGGGGTGGAAGCCAGGAAGGATGGGGTTGTAAAACGCAGTGAGGAATTGAGTGGCTCCGAGACCGGCAAAGAGGAACAATGGTAAGAACATGACTGCCGAATAGAGCCGACGTTGTGGTTGATTGACCGTGAACGTGAACTTGATGATGTGTTGATCTGGTCAAGTCAAGTCAGGTCAGGTGCGAGCGCCTTGTTCTCTCCTCCAACTCCATCTCCGCAGCGAAGCGGTGAGTCCCCATTATGCATTGCGCTTATAGATTGCCGCGACCATCCCCACTGCTCCTTCTCTAAATAACCCGGCATCTCTTTTTCGCCATTTGCTTCTCGACTCTCGCCAGTTCCGGGTAAAAGCGTCGGCCACTTCTTGCAGTAGAAATACACTTAGCCCTCCACTTACGCTCTACTTAAACCCCCTGCTCGCCGCCAAGCAGTGTGGAATTGACATAGATTGCATCCATAACAGCTGGGTGACCGGAGAAATGACGGAAGCGTGAAGTGTGGGGTACGTCGATTAGTGCTGCACCGCAATGTCGGCCACCGGGTAAAGATCAAACTTCTGTGAGGAGGGTGAGAAGACGAGGAGCGGAGCGATCGACGTTCGCGTTCGGAAGAACAGACACCGAAATCACCGACTCGTCACGTGTAGCGGACTTCAATGGAAACTGCTTATTAAGTATATTAAACGCCTCCTAACCCAAGGTATCTCCCTATCGCAATGTTGAACTTAATACTATACAACGCCCAAACTACTCATGAAGGAGCTTGGAGCGAGCGATCGACAAGAAGGCCAATACCAATGAAGTTCGCCAGTACTCAGAAGAAGTTCTCAGCATGCACCATACTCAAACACATACTTGTAAAATCCAATGAACACTCATGAATCTCCCATAATAACATCGTCATCGTCTTCTCCCTCCGCGTCAATGTCCATTTCCCCATCAGCATCGACATCCTCCTCTGCATCGTCATCTGGTTCATCGTCGTCGTCATCGTCGTCAAGAGCCCGTAGAATCTTGCCTTTTCCTTTGGAGCTCCTAGAGTTTCGTGGACTCCCAGTTGAGCTTCTCGTGCCACTTCTCCTGCCGTTGACGACCTTGACAGCCCCTCCCTCATCCTCAGTACCATTCATACCATTAACAACGCTTTCACCAAGCTTGCTTCTCGTGCGCCTACCGCTGATAGTGCCAGGTGTGAGAGCTCCATTTGCAGATGGCGATGCTTTGCCGCCTCCGCTTCTGCTTGGGAGGAGTTGTATTCGAGAGACAGGAACTGTGGCAACGGTGAGCGGCGAATTGCGATTCCGCTGGGGGGTACTTGTTCGGCGGCGCGAACCAAATGGTCGACCAGGCCGGCGCTTTGCGGTTGTTGGCATTCCTGGTATGTGTGGGAATACTTCGTATCGACTAGGTGGAATGAGAGGTACAGAGCTCGACGGTTGAGAGCCGGCGACCGCAGCTGTAGAACCATTTGCTAGAGGGGTGCCCGGTGCAGGCGAGTCACTATTCATAGACTCTTCAGCTAGCAGCGCAGGAGTAGTTGGTTCAGCGTCATCTCCACCAACTGTTGAGTTATTGTTCGAGGTACCATTTTGCTTCGCAGCCATTTCCATCTGCACACCCTCTTCTGGCGCAGGTAGATCTTCGTCCTCAGCTTCCTCGCGCGGCTGTACATTGTGCAGGGCGGGTCCATCTTCGTATTGCCCAAAGCGGCCCATGACGTACGGAGTCCATACCAGACACTCTCTCTTGATTTTGGGATTGTTGGCGATGTTACACTTTTCAATGTACTGCTTGAAGAAGGGGTAGTCAAGCCGTAAAGCATAAGACTTCGTCACCGGGTCACGGACAAGGGCGCGTAGGCCTTCCAGTGCAGAGACAATGTCGTCGGGAGTCATTCCGGTGCGTTCGGATATCGTAGAAATGCTGATAGGACCCTTTTGCTTGATAAGTTCTTCACAAAGGATCAGGCGCCAATACTTGCGGTAGCTGACCAAACCCATGTCGCTAAGCGGTTTCTCAGGACTTCCAGTCTTCTTCTCGACGCGGGTGAGAAGATAGGAGAACTCGATTAGAAACTGGCCATATCCCTTGCGCATGTGTATGGGGAGGACGAGGATACAAGAGACGTTGTTTTGAGAACTGGGCCGCTTTTCTTTCGAGAAGTAGCCGACGAAGTGACAACCATAGTTGTCGTTCTCAGTCATGACGTAGAAGAGAAATGGCTCTACATCATAGTACAAAGTCTTGGAGCCCAGGAAAAGCTTCGCAAGTAGGCAGAGATTTTGACAGTAAACGGGGTTTTTCCGGCCGTCAACCTCGAAGAAAGAGTATTTGCCATCGCGATATATTTCATCGCCTGGAGGATGCTTCGCTGGGCATTTAAGCTGGCATTTAGTCAGTACAACGTCTTATAAACACATGTCGGTCATTCGTACCTTGTGCCGCCATGCGACGTAGTCGGAATTCATGTACTTGAGACAGAACTCGCAAATGTAAAGCACCTTGTTCTTGCTGTATTCCTCCGGATAGGGCGCAGCATGCCATGTATCGATCTCCCAACCTCCAAAGTTAATGCATTTAATCTTACTCGGTGGACCTGCTTGCTTATTTGGCTTCAAGGAATCTTGACCGCCGTAAAGAGCCTCCTGTTTTTGCTTCCAGTCGTCCTCTGCCTTCAACCGCGCATCCTCAAAGCGTTTTCTGTCGGCTGGTGTAGGATAGGTCTTCGAAGTATCAGCATCTGCCTCTGACAGAATTCCGCCGTATGGTTTGCTCTTGTTTTCGTCCATCTCTTTATCCGCAAAGGCATAGAATGGTGCAGCGTGGGTGGTTTGCACGGCAGGATAATGTGTTGCCTCTGGCGACTCTCTGATTTGTTGCGCAGCTCTTCGATTTCGTTCGCGGCGTTCCCTGTCTCTTTCCCGCCGCCGCTCCTGTCGCTCTTGTTCTGCCGTCAGTGTCTTTTTCTTTGGCTTCGAGGTGACGATTTTCTGCACTTTCTCATTATTAAGGTGAAAGGCAACAATAAGGCTAAGGCCTTGGGCTTCTTCAATCCACACTAGCGGTCTTTTATCTTTTCTCTGGGGCGCAGAGCGCCGGGAACGCGTAGAGCGCACGCGTGAAGATCCGTGCTCAGACGTTGTGTGCTGCGCACCATCACTTTCATTTTCGCTCATCATCGCGTTATCCTCCTGAGCACGTGGTGAAGAGGGCGCCAGTGAGGCATTAGCGTCTGTCGCTGATTTGGAGGCTTCAGACGATCTACGCTTTTTCCTCGTTTGTCTCACTGGAAGTACTTCTTCTTCTTCATTGGAGGACTTTCGTTTTCGAAGCGACCGAGACCCATCCATGGGATCATCGGGAAGAATTAGATCGTTAAACATTGAATGACCGCCAGGGTCGGCACCCCGATGTGAAGGTAAGAGATCCCTTGCCAACTTTGGCACCGAAGATAGCCGTTGGCGGGTGATAGATTCTGGTGAGTCCTTGTCCTCCTCGAGGTTATTTTGAATACAGGCGGAGCAGCGCCAACGATTTGAATCTAGAATCGTCAGTGAATGTACTATCACTATGGCTCAGCATATAAAAATCAGTGAAGGACGTACCATCGCTGGAGCTAAGGGTCCTAGCGTCCTGGGCGCATTGCCGATGTGCTGCAGGAACAAGATCATGTCAGCTATCCGGAAGCGTAAAAGTTGAACATCCAGGTTGGAGATCACACACCATTGTCTCCACACACCGCACACGATAGATACTCTTCAAACTCTGGGCTCGGGTCGTTTTCTTCGTCCTGACCACAGTAACTTGCTAAAATTAGTATCAATCTTTCAACGTTGATGCTATTCTATACTTACACACACTCGTTGGGATCTACTCTCTCAGCCTCAGGCCCTTCGCCATCGTCGCTCTCGGCTTGCCACTTTTCTTCCGCCTCAGATTCGTCGCTGCTCGGATCCGACACCTCGCTGCCGCTAGTCTTGGCATCAGAGAATGAGTCCGCAGCGTCCCCATCTTGGTGGTCCTCATCCTCTTCGTCCGATGATGTGTCTGCTGGAACAGCCAATTTGACAGCGCCTACCGGTTCGCCTTCATCATCATCGTCTACCTCCTCGCCCTCGGCATCCAATTCTGACCCTTCCGCATCTGTGTGGTTTCCGTTGGGGGTGTTCTCCCCGGTGATGTGATCATATTCAATATCGTCCACCTCGTACTCTCCGTCTGCGTCCAGGTCTTCGGGATCGATGTTGCTTGCTGCCGAGCCCATGAGCCTGGCGGGCTCCGCCATTACGAAGGTGACAGCAGTCGCCAGCCTCGAAACCAAGTACGCCAGTGTAGCCGTCGGTGTCTAATGTAGGCCGTATTACATCGGTCGCGCGAACGACAGACACAGCGGCGATGTTGTCATGTAGATGAGGTTGTAGGCGCGTTGTGCGTGAGTAGTCGCGCGTTGTTGTGACCCGTGAAAGCCTGCGCGGCGGGGCAAGACTGTAGATCAGAGTCGTGGTATCGCTTCGGGCTGCTTCACAGCGCTAGAATAGGATGCCTGGGGGGCTGTAGTCGCGTTGTTCGTAGCTGTAGAGTGGTGGAGGTGGTCGATTGAGGACACGCGCGACTTGCGTGGCGGGACTGGGGCCGTTGGCGGGGATATTCGCGACTCAGTCAAACGTGTGATGGTGAGCGACACCGGCAATAATTGTCTCGGGCCTGGAGAGCGCGTCGTGGATGAGATCTGGCTGTCTGAAGAGCGCTGCCTCCTGGAAGGTAGGGGACGTTCGACGCTTGGCACCTCCTCTCGCTTTAGCTCCGAGCCGACCTCACCTGCATCTCGACGTCGCTCACCTCACGAAACCCCCACACCACAACCGCACAACCGCCCGCAGGGACTCTCGCAGCTATGGGCGTCCCCTTCGAAGCTTTGCTCCCGTACGGGATCATGATTGGCGTACGACAGGCCCCCAATTGCGCGCACCGGGACGCTGCTAACGCATCTGCCGCAGATGTTCGCCTTCAGCGCCGTCGCCGTCGGATCACTCAGAGAGATGCAGAATGGAGGCAAGAAGGGCAGGCGTGGCCTTGACGCATGGGATAGAGTAAGTTGTCCTTCTGTCTCGAAACCTGGGCCAGAGCTAACGAGATGATAGCAAAGTATGCCGCTGCCGCCGTCGCCTCCACCATGATTTCACAGAGTACATACTAAGCATACCGCAGTGATGGAACGCGACCGGAGATTGACGGGCTTTGCGCGAGGACAGACAGACAAGCCGTTCGCGCCCCCAGGGTTCGAAGTGAACAACCCGTGGAGGGTATGAATGCACAATCATATACCTGCACAGGAACAGTACTGACAAGACACAGGTCGAGGAGCGATTCTTCTAAATCAACCACATATCGAAGCGGCACAATGTGTGCAATAACAAATAAATACACTTTCTGGCTCGCGTCAACTTCTGCAGATGAGCATGAGATGTGCACTACTGACTCGTTGTATCATTGACCTTGATGTCCTCGTTCTCGGGCGAAGTTCTCAACTACTTTATCTCTGATGAAAGCCCTGCTATGCTGTCTCTCTCCACTTGGCTCAGCTTGATCCCAAAATGCTCTTCCAGAGCCCGGACTCGATCGTCCTCGGTCGCGAACTTCACTTCTCTTTCCTTGGCGCCATCAATGCGCCATTTCAGATCATTATTCCCCAGTATCAGATGGCCGATAATGTCCCCGTTTTCCCCCAAGATCTTCTTCTCGCCTACGACGACTCTGGTGAAGAATATGGTTGGGCTCGTGCTGGTATAGTAGTTCAGCACGGTGTAATCACTAGGGAGAAACTCAAGCTCTGTGAAACAGTAGGTTGTCCGGAACTCGCTGCCCTCATGGATCCTATGTTCGTAGACCCAGAGGCGTTGATCGGGGTCTGTATTCGCATTGATGTTGTCCCACTGGAGACGGCATGTCGCAGGTCGGATGTGCTCCTGGATTGTGCCTGACCGGTCCAGTTTCATGGGCTGGATAGGTCCATGGGTGCCGAAGCCGACATCTACATGATATTTACTCTCTCCAATAGTGACGATGAGGATCATATGGCTCCTTATACACGTAAGCGTAAGCTTTGCGGAGGCGTGCAGGCCAGATGAAGTTACCATCCATGCCATATATCGTCGTCGAAAACACGTGCTCCGGCAGAGAACAAGTTGAAGCCAAGCGAGCGTAGCAACATAGCGAACAGGCCGTTGTTCTCCATGCAGTACCCTCCCCTTCCATTGTTGTCGCCAATGATCTTTTTGAACAATTGTTCGGGGTGGAGTGAGATCTGCCGATGGGGCGAATAGTGCAGAGTCAAGTTCTCGAACGGCACTTGTACCAGCTGATGCTTCTGCAGAAGAGCCAGATACTGGTAGGCATGCTCAGGTTTCAGTGCTGCAACGTCATATATTCGCTGGTCCTTGGGTATCTGCAGACGGTCAAGATACTGAGCCGTCTGTTGCTGTGACAAGACGGGTCTATCTTGGCCAGGCGCCATGGTGGAAACGGGGCGATTGTCGATTGTCGGGGACCAAAAGAAGACGCGGAAAAGCAATGCAGGTCACAATCTGGAGGTGGAGAGATCGGCCAACAGGGGGGGGGGAGTAGGTGGGAGTACACAGTAGGCGGGAGTAGGGGGTTGGCCGTGTTGTTTTCTGCTCGGTTTGTCAGAACAGTTGATGCCATAGACACAGGCCAGGCCTCTCATGAGGTGCTGCGGCGGCGGCTGGCATGGTGCTGGATACGAGGCGGCGGCTGCACGTGCGAGCACCTTCGGGATCGCTTGGGTGCCTGCCAAGGGGTGATGGGACCGGGTTCAGCTCGTCCATGACGGTGGCGCGGGCCCCCAATAATTGTCGGCCATCTGCACTACCCCCTGACGTTGACAGCGACTGCGCGGCGTCAAACAAAAGTACCAAAAGCAAACTATTCCTCCCCCCTTCCCCCTCCGCAATCTCCACCCTGCTCTCCTGTTTGACCGCCACGCCCGCCATGCGCCCGCCTTGGTGATATCTAGCCCTCGCCCTCGCCCGCTCCTCCTCGTACGCTGCCACCACCGCTCCCGTCCGCACCCTCACTGCGCCTCCACGTAGTCGCAGCCCGACCAGCGCGCATTCACCGGCACGGCGTGTTTCATCCGCGTCTATACCAACGCCGAAGATGACGAGCAATGGCCTGCGCACCCAGTATCCCTATGTCGGGGAAGCCCTCAGCCCCCGGCCGCTCTACGACTTCCCTTCGCCAACCTCCAACTACCCCTCCGGCATAGGCGGCGCATCCCCTGGCTTCGTCCCAATGGCCTTCCAGAATTCGCCGCGATACGCCAGCAGCGCCTTCATACCTCCTCCCGATGTCTTCCTCGAGGGGAGCAAAGGATCGGTGCAGGACCTGGGCGCGTACACTCCGCGCGAGTCCAGGAAACGGGGCTCCGATGTGCTGAACAGCGATCCCGTGGCCATGCACCTGCTGGTCGAGACGGCGATTGGGGACAGCCAGTACTTTGAGATTCTCTCAGTCGAAGAGGTGGAAGCGCTGAAGCAGGAGCAGAAAGCTCTCGACGCACGCCTCAACCCCGTGAGGAAAAAATTGGAGTCCGAAACCAAGATTCGCGACGCGGCAAAGTCTCTCACTCGTCTAACTTCGAAGAAGGAACAAGGACACCGGAGAGGGCTCAGCAGTCGTGGCAACAATGCCGTAAAGGACAATGCGACGAGGTCCGAGGACGAGTTGAGTGCAAGCAACAGAAAGGTCGACGACTTGGCGCGAGAACTCTTCGAGATCGAAGCGCGGATGCGGATGATCGACACACAATTATTAATGCACACGGCCGCCGTCTTGCAAATCACGCACAATGGTCCTACGAAGCGAAACCACAATTCACAAACGTCAAATGGCGGCGGCCAGAGACCAGACAGCCCCGCAAGCATCTATACATACGAGACCAGTCGCAGTGCTCGTGGGAAAGGAGAGGACAATTTCGATGAACGGAGTCTATATCGGTCACCAGAGAATCTCGACAACTTGATGAATGCCCTGCAAAATGGAACCCACCACCACCGCGAGGACTCGGTCCGGGAGGTGGCTCAGCAGAGCCAAGCTTTGAGCTCAATGGCAAAGCGTGTTGAGGAATTAAATGAACGCCTACGAGAACTCATTGTTCAAGCCAATCCCGAGCGCAATCGGGAATATTCTCTTCCGCCACAGGTTTCTAACGCGACTGATGCTTCCTCCATTGAACGCCAACTAGACTTCCTCGACCAGGGACTACGTGATATCGGTGCCGAGCAAAACGATCTACGAAACAATTCTAGGCATGTGCTCAATGCAGTCGAAGGCCGTCTCGAGGGTATCAACAACCAGTTATATGCCATGCTCAGCAGAGCCGACACTTCAGATGGCGAGAATGTGCAACCCCCGCCATCGATTTCTGGTGGAGGATCGCAGGAGCAACTCAACTACATGGAGGATTCCTTCTACAATATTGAACAAATTCAGTACTCGCTCAACGAGCAAATCGACGACCTCCGTTCCAAGCCCTCCCAGCCCTCCAACAACCAAGATGTCGAAAAGTACGAGACTACGCTCATGGGTCTATGGTCTATCATCCTAGCAGGCGAGGAAGAAGCCCGCCAACGAAAACGCCAACGTCGTGAGCTACTAGCCTCAGATCCTGACGCCGACGAAGAGGTTTCTCCGGACGAAGATCACAACCCGAATGAGGAGTTTTCACTTAGTGCATTTTCCGGGAAGGTCCAATGGCTATTCCGCCGTGCTACCACGCTCAAGGACAAACAGAGCATCCTTCTCCGCCAAATCAAGCAACAGCGAGAGCTCAACAGCAAATCCGACGCACAGAAAGAGGAAGAGTTCAATCGACTCAACGAGCGAGTGCTAAGTGCGAGATCCGACAAGAAGACCATGGAAGGTGAGCTTGAGCGGGCTATGAGTCAACTAAAACAGTTCGATGGACAAAAGAGTGAGGCCGAGGCCCAAGCTCTCCGAGATGCACAAGAGCGCTGCATGTTCCTCGAATCGCAGTTGAAAGAAGCGCAAGACGACGCTCGTGTTGAGGCAGCTACCATCGAAGCCGAACTCTCACAGTCCTCTGCTAAGATTGAAGAAGCCATGTCCGCACTCCGTGCTGCGACAGCCGAGAAGGAAAGCTTGCAGAAGAGGACTGAAGAGGCGACAAATGCCCTCAACGCGAAGGAGGAAGAGTTGAGGGATTTGGAAGGAGAAGTTGTGCGCCTGACAACCGAACTCACTTTCGCCAAAGCCGAGCTGGACGGTGCGTATGGTACGCGTGCTGAGCGTGCTGCTGAGAGCGCAGCAAATCCACACATTAAGAGAGAACTAGACGAGTTAGTCACCAAGAATGCTGCTCTGCTTAACGAAATCCAAAGTCTACGGAAAGCACAAGACGCAGCATCTCAATCTGAAGCCGAGTCGAGAGAGTCGGAGCGCACGTTGAAGGCAGAACTGAGCGGGATGGCAGCTGAGTATGAAGCGTTGACGCGAGACGCCATTCAGAACGAGAAAGATCGGGATAGTCTCGAGGCTTCAATCGATAAGCTCCGCGATGAAAAGGAGGCGCTGGAGATGGAGCTTTCCGATGAACGTGTCAAGTGGCTTGGAATTAGGAGCCCGAGTACACCGAACGGTGCACCGGCCGACATGGGAGCGACGAGTATCCGCATGCTGCGTGAGGATTTCCGGAAGATGATGAGAGACCGAACCGCTGAGGGTCTCAAGGCTTTGAGAGTAAGCCACCTACCCTATGTCCCTTGGATATGAAACTGATAATTGCGCAGCACGAACAAGAAGAACGCCGTAAGCTTGAGGCAGTAGTCCGCTCGTTACGAAAAGACGCTACGCCCCCAAAATCGAATTTGAGCAAGACCATGACGGCGTAGTAATGATCACGATAGATTAGAAGCCAAAAAAAAACACCTTTCGTCGCTGGTTCGCATATTTACAAGCGACTTTCTGCATTGCCCGGACGAGATGTCTCTGTTTTTTAATATCAACGCATGAGTTTAGAGCTTCTGTTTCGGCATCTGTAGCTGTATGTATACGCATTTTGAGCGATGATCGAATCAGCGTCGGCGCTTTTGGAGTCACTGGGGGATTTAATAATGTCCATTGGGAGATTTTGGTAGGATACATTACATGATGGACAGAGGGCTCACTAGACAGTGTGGATAAGGTGGACGGAGGTACTAGTGAAAATGGATCGAGTAGGATGTATGATGTTGGTAGCCAGGAGGAAACCTTTTAGAGTCACTAAATAAGGGGAAACGGCGGATGGTGTTTTGCATACATCAGGGTCTTTCAGTACTCCAGAATTTCTCGTCTTGTGACTGACGCGATCTACGCTAGTATCGATAGCATCACCATACATCCTACAATTCAAGACTACTATCATCTATTTATCAATCCTTACCAAGAACACATCGTCGTCCCATATTCCCACTATAACTTCTCCGCCTCGCTTAGTTGTTCGTTGCCGATGCTGTTGACATGGCCCGTCTCTTTACTTGTCTCTCGATCTCGAGATATCTTTTTGATGTTCAGCCACTCCATCCCACAACTAGCGGGAATTGATACGCAAACAACGGCCAAGGCGAATATGAGAACGTGCTGTATTGCCTTCGAATAGGCCAGTTGAATGCCGTGAACGGTGTCCGCCGATGGAGAAATATCATGTAAAGCTAATGGGCCAGCACGGATAACTGTCTGCACCGCAATATCTTTGGTATATTTTGGAATATAATTTCCGAGACCGTTAAGTAGAATAGCGTTGCCTATCGGAATGGCGACTGTCCTAAAAATCATGTCAATCACAGACTCGCGCAATCGATTTTCGAGACGAAAAGCTTACCCTCCAAGCTGGGAGAAAAAGGTTGCGACACCTAAAAAGTTAATTCAACATCTGAACTTGAAGAGGTCTTGGTGATGGACTATACCGTTTGCGAGGAAGACGTCAGCATCACTGTGGCGCGTTAATATATCTCCTCTACCGAACAACGCTCCACAAACTTACGTCTCCATTACGGCTTGTATAGCGATATGAGGCGCATTTATTCCCATACCAAGTACAATTCCAGTGAGTGCTAGGAACGTCGCCCATTCTGCAGTTGACGTGGTTGTCGAGATTCGGGTCAGCAGCCCAGTCCCAACTACACAAATAACTTGCCCAACTAGAATAACAGGCATCTGTGCGAACCCAGTATCAGCAGTCAATCTTCGCAGAATCCTCATAGAAATAACCTACAAAATACCCGTAGCCAGTTACCAGACCTCCTGACAACAATAAACCAAAGAATTGAGGGACGGCCAACGCAATGTAATTCACTCCGCTGCGGATGGCCGATGTGCCTAAAACGGCTTGGAAATAAAAAGGAAGGTAGTAGAGTTTCTGCAAGACATATGGTGGTTAACGCTCTCCAGGATATTACTTGCGGACTTTGCACTGGAACGCTTACTATGTAGTTTGACATGTTGTCACAGAAGAGAAATAATGAGCCGAAAGCCACAGTTCTCTGGCGAAGGAATCTCACTGGGATAAGAGCATGTTCTCCCAGTCTCCACTGCGTTATCCAGAACAATATCTTAAGAGCTCCAAAGCCGACCAGTAGTCCGATTACTCGAGATGAGCTCCACGGGATGTTGTTGCCCCCGTCTTGAAGGGCTATGCACAAACAAGACACGAATCCAAAGAGCAGAACAATGCCAATTGGGTCCACTCTCTTCAACTTTGTCTTTAAGGGAAGCTGTCTTTCTGCAATATTGGCGACGTACTTGAGTTGCAGCGAGAATACCACCAACAAAAAGGCAACGAGGCCGATGGGGAGGTTTCTGTAGAGACTTGAGAACTGATTCCTCCAAATCTGGGACCACTTACATCCAAAAACACCATCTCCAAGTAATCCGATCAGTAAAGACTCCCCCGACTACTGGTCCCATGCTGGAAGTTATTCCGAATACGCTGATTACAATTGCCATGTACAGAGGACGTTTCTGTAAAGGAGAAATATAGGTAATGATTCCTAATGCTCCTTGGATTAGGCCCGCTGCGCCTATGCCAGCAATAGCTCTACCCAGAATGAAGACTGCTGCTAAGGGAGCAGCAGCACACAGGGCCGAGCCAACTATGCGGAGGTAAGCCCAACTTCCGCGCCCAAAAAGACCTCTGACAATGATTCCATCAGCAACTCACCTTCAAAGATGACCATAAAGACTAGATACGTGATCTTGGGATCAAAGTTCTTGTACAGGTTTCCAGCGATTGGTTGAAACGCTGTTAGCGTGATGAGATAGGCGGAGCCAATCCATCCAACTTGATCAAGAGCGTTGAAATGTGTCGAGATCTCTGGAATCGCCACCGTGATGATGGTGGTATCCAAGGCCATGAGGAAGGTACCAAGAGCAAGAGACAGGAGCGTCGAGGCCAATGAAAGGCCTTTGGGGTAGTCGTAACGGGTCAGCTTGGATCCCGACACGACTTCTTTTGTCGTATTTGGTACATCACTTTCTATCCGCTCTCTGGTAATTTCTGCATTTGTTGCAGCGGCTGACATGACGTCGCTCATAGTGGTCAAAGTTGAAAGAGAAAGAGAACTCCGCATCGATAGGACGGAATTGGGGAAGGAGAATCACCCTCTTAAGCTGACAGGACGATTACATTTACACACCGTATCTGTTCCAGATAATAGGTGATCCAGTCATTGCAGGTTGGGCAGCTTACGCCGAGCTACGCCGCAAAATAGACAACCCATATCGCTGGACAAAGGACATCCATGGATCCTTCCAATATTACGCTAGAACCCTTCCGCATGGTATGTGGCGTGGATCAAGGTTCATGCAATGCTTCCAGGTTTAGACCACCTCGGCGTTGGGCCACACTTAGACATTGCGGCGTTCCATTATCGGGGTTTAATATCAACAACGGTCTTTTCTTTCAAGAGCACCAAGAGACTATGATTCAGGCTTGATCAGCTGAACTAATTGTTACTAGACGCTTCAAATTATGTATGGTTTCTCCCATAATATATATCTACCTCATCACTTATGATGTATTACAACTCAACTCATAGCTCGCTGTATTACCTCTGAATCATCATGGATCGCAAACAAGTTGAGCAAAAGGCCGAGGAGCTAGTTCAGCACGTTGCCAAAGGGTGCATCTCACGATACGAAGGATCCTGGACGTTGTCCGTATACGATACGGCTTGGGTATCGATGATCGAGAAGCCAGACGGGAACTGGCTATTTCCTGAGAGTTTTAAGTACATCCTCCAGAGACAGATTGGCGAGAGCGGCTGGGTCAGTCATGCATCCGAGATTGACGGCATTTTGAACACACTAGCCGCGCTACTCACGATTGAGAAACATCTTTGCAAAGAAAACTCGCTCTCTGACCTGGAAAAGAGTGACTTGCAGCATCGAAAAGTTCATGGGTTGACGTTCCTCCAGAATGCGTTGGAACACTGGGATGTCGGTTCTTGTATGCATGTTGGGTTCGAGATACTTGTCCCAGCGCTTTTATCGATGCTCGAAGCATATGGTATTAAGCTTCAATTCCCCAGCAGACCGGCCCTAGATGCCGTAAGCTTTCAAAAGTCGAGACTATTCAAGGCGGAGATGCTTTACGGACCCTACCAGAGTACCACTCTTCATTCCCTGGAAGCTTTCATTGGAAAGGTCGACTTCTTACGACTCCGTCATCATAAAGTCAACGGAAGTATGCTCGGCTCTCCTTCTTCCACGGCAGCGTATCTCATGAACATATCCGAGTGGGATCAAGATGCGGAAGACTACCTTAGAGATGCCATTCAGCACGGCGGTGGATTCGGTCTAGGAGGAGTTCCGAGTGCATATCCGTGCGAAATCTTCGAATTCACTTGGGTAAGTATCTCTTTCATCGTAATTCAGCTTCAACGAGCTAATATCTCGGTGTGTTCAGGTCTTGACAACCCTTGTTCAGGCTGGTCTCCCGAGCCGATCGTTTCAGAATGAAGCTGTTTCTCGAGCACTTAGTACCATTGCTTCACAACTACGGAAGAACAAAGGCGCTGTTGGGTTTGGTAAAAAGAATTTTCTACTCTTTACAACATTGACTGACACTATAGGGAAGCTTCTGGGATGCTTCCAGATGCCGATGATACTGCCAAAGCCATCCATATATTGAATGCCCTAGGTCAACCAACATCCCCCAAGCAGATGGTGTCGAGCTTCATGTCCCCAAAAGGGCACATTATGACGTATATGGGGGAGCGAAACCTAAGTCCTAGCGCCAATTGTAATGCATTAATCTGCATTCTAGATAGCCCCGACATGGGCGAGCTGTGGGCGGACGTCGAAAAGATCACCAACTCTCTGTGCGACTGTTGGTGGGAGAATAAAATGGTTGATAAATGGGTATTACATGCCACGTTCTCTATTATATCGTACCAATTTGACAAGAACCCTAGAATTTATCAATTAATTACTCCGCCATGCTCTTAGCTCAAGCTTTCACACGGTTGGTGCAACGCTGGGACTTTGCATCACTCCGAATGCTTCCAGACACCCTAATCCGGGACCGCGTTGTCGTAGTCCTCGTACAGCTACTCAATCGAGTCTTGTTCGGTAGCAGCTTGCTTAGCAAAGATGCAGCGAGATCATACCCCGAGAGTGTAGCATATGAAGTCTTGACTTGCTCTGCTCTTCGATCTCTTCCACTATCTCGGACAATTTTGTCGCAACTCGACTCAGTCATAGAGGATGGGAGGGATCATCTCACTACTGTTGAGTCTACCTGGGAGACTAACCAGTATTTGTGGATCGAGAAGATAACTTACGGATCCCAGACGCTATCTAAAGCATACTGTCTTGCGGCATTGTATGCGAAAACAGATGATTCGGCATGGAGCGACGAAATTGCGGATCTGTTCCAACCTGCACCAGATACTTCTCGAAAGTTAACTAAGTTTTTTCAAATGGTTCATGTACCCGAAGAGCCTGCTTGGAAGTACGAAACTTGTGTTCTGGAAGGTGCAACATTTGCAGCCAAACTCCGATCTTGTCGAACCGCCATTTTTCCATCCCGCGATGGATTCAAAGACAAATACTTGACTTACATCCCAGCAACATGGACGCTCGTCAACAATTTCCGTGGCCTGAATCTTTCAACAAAGCTCCTCTGGGAGATGATGAAGTTCTCCATGTTAGATTTCCTTGTCGATGAGTACATGGAAACTAGCGTCACACTTCTGAATATCTCTGAAAGGGCTTTGGTCAAAGAGTGCATCAGCAAAGATCTTCTTCCCAGGGTATCGGAAACTTCGGTTCCATGGGAGACTAATATTTCGAAAATAGTCGCGCAAGATGAATCCAACCTCTCAGAACGAATTGGGGCCGTCTGTACGGTTCTTGCTAAATACGTCAAAGAAGTGATGCGTCATCCAAGCGTTCGCGCAGCTTCTCAGTATGATCGAACTCAGCTCCGCATAGAACTTCACGATTTCCTCATAGCGCACATTATACAGATGGAGGACAACACTCAGCTCTATCAAAGTCAGAAGGACGGCAACCCCGACATGGAAATTCCTATTTTCTCATCAGCACGTTCATCATTCTACAACTGGGCCCGGACAACAGCAGCTCAGCATATTTCATGCCCAGTTTCCTTTGCTTTCTACAGCTGCCTGCTCAATTCATCCAGTGACATCAAACATCCAAACGACTGTTTCCTCACGCCAGAACAAAAGTACAAAGCCAGCGATTTCTGCGCTCATCTCGCCGTCATGAGCCGTTTGTTCAATGACTACGCATCAATTAGACGAGACCAACAAGAGCGCAATCTTAACAGTGTAAATTTCCCAGAATTCCACCCGAGTTCAAGTCCGGCAAAATTGACGCCCGACGCATTCAATACCAACCTTCCTTTATTTAAAAACAGTTTACTACAGCTCGGGGAGTACGAAAGACGAGCGTCCCGGGCAGCAATGGCAAATCTTGTTGACGAAATCCATTCACGGGACCAAGGCAGAAGTGGAGTCAAACAAGAAACGACCAGCAAGGGCATCGAGCTCTTCGCTTATGTGACGGAATTATTTGCCGACATATACGTGGCAAAGGACTTGACAAATGCGGCACAGTAGCTAGCAAAATGAATGCAACCTTCTCCCCCCTTTCCTTTCCGTATTCCTCCATGGCTGTTTGGAAGCTGTGTCGTATAGCTGGAACTCCGTGTTGCTCGTCAATCCGTTCTCTTTCCTTTGATACATACGCCACCGATGTACAAATTGCCCCTTTAGGTAGACCAAGTATCCACTTTACTAATCAAGCTGTTCACAAGCATGCTGACGTGTTACTCCGTACAACCACACGCCTTTGTCTCTGAGAATCCTCTGGCAATGTGATCATTTCATTATTGCCTTTCCACGGAGTCTATAACTAGAAACCGAACTTCAGACCTCTATCCTTGTCCAAGGCTAGTGCCCGGGCCCTGGTATTTTGTAGCTGCAGATTTTCAGTCAAGATGCTGTGCCCTATTTATTTGTACAAACATGCTTTTATCATTTTAATGTTCAAGCATGATAACATATATTGAATGAACGCCAACATTCTGCCTCTTTTCAATGCTCTAGATAAGCGATTACCATCCTTCGTACCCTCAACACCGAACTCAAAGAAGCCTACCTGGAAGTAACAGCCATCTCAGTCAATATGGTCTTGATTCCTTCGTACAACTACTTAGGAAGAACGGCCATTATTATCGGCGGAGTTGCAGGTCTCCTGGCAATTATCGCAGTCGCTTTGAGATTATGGGCACGCAAGATGAAGGGTGCGCGGCTGGATGCGAGTGATTGGACCTGCATATCCGGGCTAGTAAGACTGAACCAACCCTTCTCAAATCTGACATGACTTACATGCCACAGGTCGTTGCACTGGCCTTGGTTGGAGCCACAGTGAACAGTAAGTAAAAAGAAGAGAAGAATCGAGCGTTTAGAGCATGGCTGATGCGTATACAGCTGTTGTGCAAGGACTAGGGCTACCAATCGAGGAAGTCACTTATGGTCAAATCCAAAGGTTCACAAAGGCAAGCGAATCTGACATGTCCTGTTTTATTGGGCAATGCTAACAGTTTCTCTGGTAGGGCATGATTGTTGGCATATTCTTGTGGACCGCTAGCAATACACTTGTCAGGATCTCCATAATACTTTTGTATATTCGGCTTTTCCAAACGCGAAAATTGGTCATATTTTGCTGGATCTTCTTGATCGAAAATGTAGCCTGCGCGATTGCGACTTTCATCGTTGCTTGTCTAATATGCCGCCCTTTTGCCTACAACTGGGATCGAATAAATATCGACGGACATTGTGGGAACCAGAAGCAGTTCTATCTCTGGAATGGGATACAGAACCTGATTTCCGACGTCATCACAATTGTCCTGCCAATGCCGCTCCTATGGAAACTCCAATTACCTTGGACCAAGAAGATATCTCTCATTCTCATTTTTGGAATGGGATTTGGGTGAGTGCAGATACTTCAGTAACCTGAACCTTTCTAACAAAATTGACTAGCATATGTGTGATCACTCTAGTCCGAACTGTCGAAGTGTCAATAGCGAGCGAAGCAAAAATGACATACGATTACGCCTCCGTAGGTGTCCTTTCGATCCTCGAGCCTCTTCTTGGAGTGATCAATTGCAGCTTGCCTCTTCTGCGCCCTATCCTTCAGAAAATCACGGGAATTATCAGAGGAAACAGCACGATGGATAGTGAGGGTAACAGTCGACCCTCGATAATCCATTCCATTGGCTCGAAACCCACAAGACGTAAGGCACGCGATCCTTATCCACTGGATACGTTCAACACAACAAATGGTAACTTCTGTGCTGAGATGGGTAAAAGCCCAACATTGGAAGATGGGGAAGTCGGCCAAGAACCCCGTGCAGAGCAACAGTATCGGGAACAAGATCTTGGTGAAGAAGAATGGAATGTCAGGTACAAACAACTCCCTTGGTTGAAGCTCTCTTTTATATGCATCATGGGCTTTCTCTTTCTCATCATCTCTTCACAAGCTTACGAGGACAAAATCTCTTTTATTGTTCAACTTGATTGAAGTGATGAAACATGGCTTTATTAGTATTGAGTTAACTGAATGCCAGTGGCTTGTGAATGGATTTTACGAATAACGCGATTTATTCCAAATTTCAACAATTTCGTCCCTGGAGCATACGATGTCTCCTTCACTTTATCCGTCAAAAAATCTAATTAATGAGTTTTATACAGACCCTGGCAAGCTCATAATTTCTCGGACTTCGGTCATACACTCTCGGTGTAGATACATGTAGCATTAAAGCATGTGGCTTGAAGAAAGAGGGTTCCGAAAATCGTGTCTTAGAATATGGGATGTTGATTGTGCTCCAATCTGCAGGGACCTGCCTTCGACTCCTTCCACGTATATTGCGGCACAGCATTACCACGCGCTTGGATTCTGAGACTGCACCTGTTTTGAATTACGGCGTAGTAGAATGCATGGACGAAGTCGTCCACGTCGGTGAACTTAGACCCCTATTGCACTGGATTATCACTGCACCCCTTCATATTGAAGCTAATTCTCCAATCCCATACCCATCACTTTTTTCTGGGAGAAACGCCTCTGTAGTACCTATACAGCGATCTGATCTAATTTTTGACTGCCTAGTCAACCTCGAACCTACTGTTGAAGTCAAATATTATTCCGGTAAGCACATCCCCGGTCGGTAGGCACTAATGTGCCTTTGTTCACGGTATTATTTGGTATTGTTTGCTGCGCTAGTGCGCTAGTATATAAGAAGCTGACTGCACCCCGCAGCTCCAGTTCTCAATCAATACACTTTGTGCCTTTCTACTTTCACATCTACTTGTGACTTCATCATGTCACCAATCCCAATTCTGAGCCTTGTGCCTCGATATGTCCTCATGTTTTTGGGCGTCCTTTTGGTCGTAAGTGAATATAAACAACCCTCCACCTTAACACAACTGGGTAAACTGACACGTTAACCTGTCTAAGTTTTCATGTGGTGTCGCCATCAAAAGAATATGGTTTCATCCACTTTCAAGGTACCCCGGCCCAAAGCTCTGGGCCGCAAGCCGAATTCCTTATGTCGTGTCCTTGTTGCGTGGGACATTGAACGACGATATGCTTAAGCTTCATGGAAAGTACGGAGATGTTATACGCCTTGCGCCCAACGAAATCTCATTTGCGGTTGAAGAAGCTTGGAGAGACATTTACATGCATCGGCCAGGACACAAAGAAGCCAAGAAGGATTCCATTTGGTACATTGGTAAGATAACATCTCTTCATAGTGTCCTATAATATTCTGATTTGAAGTATAGCGCCAAATGACATGCCTCAGAACATCGTGACTACAACAGACATTAACGTCCGTGCACGCATGCGGAGACTGCTGGCACCATCATTCAATGATCAAGCTCTGAAAACCCAGGCGCCTATGCTCGAATCGTACGCCAATATTCTTATCGAACGACTACAGACCATGTACGACTCACAGAAGGCTAGTGGCAATGTCACTGTGAACATATTAGACTGGGTGAACTTTTACTCCATGGACATCATTGGAGATCTCGCCATGGGTGAATCGTTCCACTGCCTGGATGAAAGCTCCTATCACCCTTGGGTCAGAACTCTATTCAACTTTTTCAAAGGCATGATTATTGTAGCTGCAGCTCGCTTCTTCCCTGCAGCCGAATTACTCCTTCAACAATTAATTCCAAGATCTATCTTAAAGAAGCAGAGAGAACACACCGAGTTCACTAATACAAAGATCTTGCAACGTCTGGAGCTGAAGACGGACCGCCCCGATTTCGTCACACCGTTTCTCAAGGAGATGGAAAAGTCTGCAGACAAAATGTCTCTTGGAGAGATACAGTCAACTTTCGCTATCATCCTGGTTGCTGGATCTGAAACTACTGCAACGACTCTACTCGGCATATTTTACAAGCTAGCCTCTCATCCCGAAAAGCAACAGAGGCTCTACGAAGAATCGAGGAAGAGATACACATCATACAACGACATTACCTTCGAATCTACCAAGAATTTCGATTACCTTGAAGCAGTCATCAATGAATCTCTTCGATTATGTTACGCTATACCTGGAGGTCTTCCCCGAGTTGCCCCAGAAGGTGGGGACACTTACGCTGGTCATTATATTCCAGGAGGGGTGAGTAGCAATTTTCATTGGTCTTACTTCATCTTTGCAACGATTCTAACAAGCAAAATCATAGACGTCCATATCAATTCGCCCATATATTGTTTTCCATTCGGAGAGATACTTTAAGAGAGGCTGGGATTTTGTCCCTGAGCGTTGGCTTCCCCTGGGTCAACGTCCGAAAGAATATGCGAACGACTATCTGTCTGCAAGCCAACCATTCAACGTGGGCCCAACAGGCTGCATAGGAAAGCCTCTAGCCTGGGCTGAAATGAGATTATTAGTAGCGAAGGTCATCTGGTGCTTCAATATTTCGATGATCGAAGACAAGCCTTTCAACTGGGATTCCTTGAAAATGATGATGCTTGTTGAGAAGGTCCCGTTGTGGCTGAAGCTTCAGCGGAGGGATGAATAGAAGCAAGGCTACTTTCTGGCAGCTGCGTACATGGACTCTCTAGTTGTGACGGCCTAGGTACCTTGGAGGTCTCCTGTAGTTTTTGACAATGATCCTGCTTGACATTTTTGATAATTCTCTGTGCCATTGGGAGTAGCATAAATTTGAGTATGAAAGGACTATTTAATTCCTGTCCACTTGTCATAAATTTACTCTCTACTGGTCGATTCTTATCTTTCCCCTAAATTACGCTCCCCCCATTCCACTTCCGTTCTCGATCCTCGTATCTACGCTTCGCAAACGCATGAACATATATCCGCCTGCGTTCGCCCAGACTAGAATCGGTTCCGCCTCCCTCTTTCGGTATTTTGATTCTAATCCTTCAGTCTACTCTCTTCCCTAGATAAGGAGAGACAGAGGTCTTGTTCGGTTGACGAGACACCAACATGTTTCTAACACTCACCACCGCATTACCCACGACTTCAGATGCCTTTTCTACAGCATCTATCGTAAGGTTGATCACCAAGGCCATCTAACAAATAGCAGGCTTGGAAAATCCTGAATATATGCAACCTTGTGATGGGTGATAAAACGGGTCAATAAATGCTCTTATGCGTGCCCCAGAGGAACATACCCGCATTCCCACCCATCGGAGCGTATAGTACGCCGGAGAAAGAGTGAATATCTGTGTATTAGTGCCCGATTGACTAATACTTTTCGCTCAGCTCATACAGCTCCTACGCCATATGAGAAACCGTCACTGGAAATTGGGCTGCAGTATCAGTAGATAGTATCTAGTAGAAATGTTAGTCTATCTCCGTGAGCGATTCCGCCCGCAGTTTGCTGCAGGATTGGACTGAAGTATCGCTTGTCTAGGATCTGCAAGTGCTCTTCAATTGCACCAGGCCGCAGTTTACTCATTGCTACGAATTTAAACCATGAAATTATTTTCCAGGATTGATGCGAAGAAGAGGCACCGAGATGAGAGATCAAGGGGCGTATCTTCCACTTACATTGCTACCCGATTCAGAAGGCGACCGAGCTACTAATAAGGATGATTCGGTACGCATTGTTAGCATTTGTAAGATGTAAGTTGACGGCACTCAAATCTTGTATCACCCATAAATAATCTTACCTATTCGTAACGTAAGATGGGGTAATGGCGAGAAGAGAAAAAGGAAATACTTTCCAGGGACATTGTATGAAGATGGAATGGAGCAAAGCTGAAATATAGTGCACGAGCTCAAAAGGAATTCTTCTACTCTTCCTAACTAGAATACTCGAACAAACAAGAAACAACACCTAAGTACGGAACGAAGCAAACATCCCTCCCTATCACCTTCACTTTCCGGTATCTCCAGGTCGTTGAACCATATCCTATTCCAAACTCCTCTCACAGCTCCTCAATTTCTTGGACACTAGTATGAAACGTCTTTCTTCCTAAACTTTCTTCCTCCCCGTAAATAAATCTACATCAGGCTGCCTAACAGGGGAAAAATGATCTAGCTTCTGAAACTGCTGGTTGCGTAGATGCGGGCTTCTCAAAGTTGAATGCTAATCCCAGGTTTGGGACTGGCTTTGTAGAGTTCGCTAGTTGCCGACGCATCACGTGTGTCCGACGGGCCGACCTCGGGATTGATTCCGCTACTTCATCACGTGATAGCTCGCTCACTAGCTGCCGAATGATGGCAGGCGGTCTCGTCTCCCGTTTTCGCTCAGACGTCCGTCACCACGCGCCGACAACAGCCACACAAACACCAAAACCCCCCTCTCGCGCTGGAGATGCTTGTTCTGTTCTGTTCGTCCCCATCGCTCTAATCTCTTAGATCCAGCGCCCCCGCCGGCGCCTTCTCTCTCACGACTGCACCCTCTACGAGTCTTCCTTCCACGCAACTCAGCCGTCACCCAGCATGCCTCCCGCCGCGGGCCCACGAACAGCCGGCGCCGCAACAGCTTCAGACCGCCGGCAGTCTACTCGCCAGGGACGCACGACGGTTCGCCCCACAAATTACTATGCGCGCACTTTTGCTGGACGGCTCGCCGCGAATGGGCTGGAGCAGACGCCTGAAGCTTCCAACACGGCATCCGGCTTCCTCCCGGCGCTCACACACTTCACACAGGCGGTGGACGCCTTCCCGAAGGAGCTGATTAAGCATTTCTCCATGTTCAAAGAGGTTGAAGCCAAATTTCATGACCCGGAGCACGAGCTGAAGCTCCTATTCGATGAGATCGCCCGACTCCCTGTCACGACCAAGGCGCAGCAAAGAGTAGCAGCACGGAATCATACTGGAGGAGCGAATAGTGCGAACGTGAGCGTCAGTGGGTCCTCGATGCAGGACGGTGCAGCGCGTCACCAACAGCTCGCACTGGAGCTCTTTCCTGCCGACTTCGCCCGCCTCCCTCCTGAGGAGCAAGCCGATCTAAAGAAGCGGCAGCTATTTTATCGTTTGCGCATAGTCGTCGCATCCATGATTCCCACATTGGACGAGAAGCTGGTGGTTCTGACCTCGGCAAAGACAACCAAGGACAAGGGCCTTGCGCGCATGAACAATTCATACCCCCATCTCGATAGCGAGATCAGCGAGGAAGCGCGCTACGGCAGCTTAAGCCACTGGGCGTACGCCGACAAAGAAGAGAAGAAGAAGGGAGGGGCGTCGCACGAGCGGCACCGACGAGAGGTAGTTTCAGCCAACAATTTGGCTGCAGCTGCCCAGCATGTCCATGATGCTGACTCTATTGCTGCGAAGAGCGAGGCCAGGCGTGAGGCCATGCTAGCCAACAAGCGAAGCCGACAGCAGCACATCGACTCCGATTTTGATGACAGGCCGGCCAAGAAGACGCAGAAACGGAAGGCGATTGCTGCAGACGCAGCTGCTGCAGACGCGCGAGGCATCGGCCTGGGCATAACTGCGAATGGAATCGCTCCACAAGGCAAGAGGAAGAAGACCGAGAAGGCCCTGGCGGCAGCAGTGGCAGCAGCTCCGCCCATGGAGCGGTCGCTGAGCAGCGCCCTAAAGGCTGCTGGGACGGGCGCACGGAATGGAACGAGCCCGCGAGCTACACCAGGCACAGACAATGGTGGAACTGGACCTGGATCTGGGAAACGGAAACCGCGTGCCCATCCTGCACCAACCCAACGCAAACACGCCTTGCCCGTATATTCCCCCCCCCTTGCATCATCACCAATTGCCCCATCTTTTGCAGTATCCAAATCCATAGCTGCCGAGCGCCCGGGATCCTCTCGTGCAAGAAAGAACTCTACAACGAATTCGGTAGCATCTGCCGCACTGGAACCTCCCATTGGTCGTCGCCCGTCGTCTTCCCACTCAGTCCGTCAATTGATTAGCAGCAACGCAATAGTAGAGCTCGAGCAAGCTTCAGGAATCATCCGCGACAACGTTTCTACGAAAGACGAGCCCACTCCCAAAGAACCCACTGACTTTCCTGCGCCGCTCGAACCGGCAGCTCTCAAGCACGAGGAAGCAGAGATTCAGGAACCCGAGAGTATGGACATTGATGTGCCAGTGCCCGCCCCAGTAACAACACGGGCAGGCCGAACCTCCAAAACTGCGACTCCCATTGTCGGGACCTTCCCTGATCTGCCCATGATGGCTCGTAGCCGAAGCACACGCAACGCGAACAACGGCAACGGGGGCGGATCAAATTCACACGCATCGTCGGAAAACAATAGCACCACAACAGGGGCAGTATCTAAGCGGGGGGGCCACAAGAAGAACGCGCCCTCAGTCACGGCGGCTCCCGTTCCCTCGCCGGCGCTTAAACCTACCATTGCCGCTACCAAATCCAATCCGCCATCCTCGACTGCATCTTCGGTCGCTCCGGACCCCGAGTTCAGTGCTGGAGAAGAAGACGAGGATGGCGATGAGCCCCGCTATTGTTACTGCAACGAAGTGTCGTACGGCAACATGATAGCCTGCGACTACTCGGAGTGTCCGCGAGAGTGGTTCCATTTAGCCTGCGTTAACATGGAGAAAGCGCCCAACGCAAGAACGAAATGGTTCTGTAGCGACGAATGCAAAGAGGCGAACGCCCGCGCGAAGCCCAAGGGTGGTCGACCGGGAAGTAGCAACAAACAATAGGAATTAGGAAGGAGTTCTGGGCGCAATAAACGGTCGGCTCCTAAGGGAAAGGGGAAACTTGGGCTTTGGGATGGTTGGGATGCACTCTGATTTGCTATTCGGTCTACTTCTTCGGCGTTGGATATCCGTGGGCTCTCTTCTCACGATGGGAACGACTCTGCACTGGTAGCTTTTGGATGACTCTCTGGGATTGGAATGGGGTCGCCGAGTTGCATTTCTCACCTTTCTCTCTCTCCCTTTTTCTTTTATTTCGTCAGCAGCTGCTTTAGCGCATTGCGATCAACGAGCTCAAGCATGCCGCCTGCTGTATAGCGTATTGCATTTCTTCGCATTACTCTGCAGGGCAGATATTCGGGAATGTGCGTGGAACATATGGACCCTCCAGCTGTGAATCATGTATAGATACCAAACTCAGGAACGATATTATTCAAGACTCAAACATCCCTGATCAGGTACCTTGGTAATAGTGATGCATCATTGGCTGACGCTGAGCTCAAGCTTAGCTGGACCCTGAATTGTGGCGTCGGACCCTCACCGCCAGCTTCGAACACACGACCACGTCTCACTTCGACTTTTGAATACCGTTCTTCCGTAATATCTCAACCCCAGAATATTTTTCCTACTGTCCATGCCATGGCGCCTGCCGACGTTCCCTCCTCTGAGGAGCAGATAATATTCTCCCCCGAGAGCAACCCCACTACCCCACCAGATCTTCGCTTGCTGCACTACAACGATGTGTATCATATTGACGCCTCGTCTGCGGAGCCCGTGGGCGGAATCGCCAGGTTCCAGACTCTGGTGAATTACTACCGGGATGATCAACGATTCAAAGACCAGCCAAAGCTTCTGACGTTCTTCTCGGGAGATGCGTTCAATCCTAGCCTGGAGAGCAGTGTAACCAAAGGTTTGTTTGAGTAACATTGGTAAAGGTGTTCAGGTATTGACGGGGGGTAATTTTTAGGAAGTCATATGGTGCCGATTCTCAATGGCATAGGAACCGATGTTGCTTGTGTTGGGGTATGATTATTACTCATTTCTAACACCACCCTTTATCCCGTCTCCAAAATATGCTGACCAGCTCCTTTTTCGCCTTAGAACCACGACCTCGACTTTGGGGTAAAACAATTTCGACACCTCACCTCACAATGCACCTTCCCATGGTTACTCGCTAACGTCTTCGATCCTGCGCTCGGGGAAAGCGTTCCCCTCGGAAATGCCAAAAAGACAGTCTTACTGGAGTCGTCCAACGGAATCAAGGTCGGTGTTATTGGTCTCGCGGAGCGCGAATGGCTCGATACGATAAACTCTCTTCCCCCAGACATTATATACAAGTCGGCGTCAGCAACCGCGAAAGAATTGATCCCGGGGCTACGAGAGCAGGGTGCTGAGATCATAATATGTGTGTCGCATCAGCGCGAGCCGAACGACAACAAGCTGGCAGAGAACACGGGGGGAGATTTGATTGATATTATACTAGGAGGACATGATCACTATTATGCACAGTCTCTCATAAACGGGACCCAGGTTCTGCGATCGGGGACCGACTTCAAGCAGCTCAGTCATATTGAGGCCTGGAGGAAGGGAGACGGAACCACAGGCTGGGACTTCAAGATCGTAAGAAGGGACATAGTGAAAAGCATACCCGAGGACGAGGTAGCAGTCAAGACGGTGGATCGGTTGACGAGCAAGTTGAGGGAGAAGTTGGACAAGCCGGTCGGATACACTGCCGCCCCTCTAGACGCACGTTTCACGACAGTTCGTACAAAGGAGTCTAATATTGGCAACTTTGTCTGCGATCTCATGAGGAATTACTACGACGCCGACTGTTGCATCATGGCCTCGGGCACTATCCGCGGAGACCAGATATACCCTCCGGGCGTTCTGAAACTACGTGATCTAGTTAACTGTTTCCCGTTCGAAGACCCGGTTGTAGTTATGAAGGTCACTGGTCAGGCAATCTGGGATGCGCTGGAAAACGGCGTGAGCAACTACCCAGCCCTTGAAGGTACACTTACTCGTCCGATCCATGTCGTTCCTTGAAATTCTAACAAAGCTAGGCCGCTTCCCACAAGTGTCCAACATTGTCTTCGAAACCGACTACTCCCAACCCCCCAACTCGCGTATTTGCTGTGCCTCGATCGGCGGCGAAGCTCTCGATCCGGCCCGCGAATACGTGCTTGCAACGCGAGGCTATATGGGCCGGGGCAAAGATGGCTACACGTCTCTCCTCATCGAAGAGGAAGGCGGCAAAGCCGTGGAAATCGTATCAGAGGAAAACGGCGTCCTCATCTCCACCATCCTGCGCCAATACTTCATGTCGCTTAAAGTGCTTGGGAAGTGGAAACACTGGGGCCGCTCCATGGATAGGAAGTTTGTAGGCATTCAAACGGATATGCAACAGAAACATGGGTTCGTTACGCCCTCGCCTACCTCTCCGAAGGCGCCGAGACATCCGCATCTGGCTGCTCCTGCGAAGGTGGAGGAGCCGGCGAAGCCCCCGCGTCCTAGGGATTTTGGGATGGAGGGCGATAGTGACGAAGATGAGGATGATGGCGCGGACTATGATGACTCGAAACCGATTCGGTTCAACGAAAAGGAGACCAAGGTGATAAGGCGTGTGATGAGGAAGTGGTGGCGCTTGGCAAAGTTGGAGGGCAGTCCGAAGTTGTGTGATGAGTTGGGCGAGGGAGAGTTTCAGGTCAACTGGACAAAGGCAGTTGCGCCAAGATTAGAGGGTAGAATTAGAGAAGGGAAGAAGAAGACGTAGAGGGGTATAGGAAGGAGGGCCATGTGAATATGGGGGTACAATAAGGGTAGAATTGGGTATGATGAGATGTCTCCATGGCAGTGGGGACTTGATGATATGCATATGATAGAAATGAAATAACGAAGGATTGCAAAAGGCGTTCACAAGTAGACCCCTTTGAAATGCTATAAAGGTATTAAAGGTTGTTGTTACCATGCGATTTCCCTGCTTTCACACTGTACAAGTACACGCACCGCTCTTCCCCAAACCGGGTACTTATAAATGTCGACTCCTCATTGGTCTGATGCCGCATTCCAGCTTCCTAAACGGTGTTTAGTCTTTCCTATCCTGACTGGATAGCGGGAAGTATCGCATGCCGAGTGCGTCGACGGCTCTGTTTCCCCGCGCTCGCTAGTCGTGTTACACTTCAATTTGTGGGGTAGGGCGTGAAGGATTGATGTGCTTCCGAGGCTTCTTGTCTCTCTCCTCTTTTCTATAGAATTCGTCCTATTCAGTGGACTTGAGCTCTCTCCTTTCCTTTCCTTTCCTTCTCTTCTCTTCTCTTCCAGCCTCTCATCATTCCTCCCCGCTTCTCGAGAACAACGCGTTGAACATGTCACCCCCTTCAGCTACCTCCCCTGTGGTTGAGAATGGCGACTCCTCGAAGCCTTCCAACATAGCACCCCACGAGCCGGGTCTCGACAAGGCCTCGGCCAAGGCCAAAATGCCTGCGTTCCCCGGTCCCCCCAAATTCGACGATCCGTACAAAGAGCGCGCGTATCTGAAAGGCAGACTTGCCGCGGCGTTTAGAATCTTTGGGAAATATGGTTTCGATGAGGGGGTTGCGGGACATATTACTCTACGTGTACGACTCTTCTCTGCCTTGCTAGCGCTGAGTTCCGAATAGTAGATGATGTGTGTTGATTCTGGTACTGACATTGATCACAGGACCCTGTGGACCCTTCCACCTTCTGGGTGAACCCCTTCGGCGTCGCCTTTAGCTTGATCAAATCATCGGACCTGATTCTCGTCTCGGAAGAAGGCGAAGTCATCGACGGCGGACCCTGTCGCCTGCTCAATACCGCCGCGTATGCGATCCACTCTGCGATTCACCAGGCGCGGCCTGACGTCAATGCCGCGGCGCATAGCCATAGTATCTATGGACGCAGTTTCTGCTCGCTGGGCAAGAAGCTGGATACTATTACGCAAGACTCGTGTGCTTTTCATAATGACCACGTGCTCTACGAGTCGTTCAACGGCATCGTGCTCGCGGCCGAAGAAGGCGAGAACATTGCCAAAGCGCTCGGCAACAACAAAGCGGCTCTTCTGCAGAACCACGGGCTGCTCACGTGCGGGAAAACAATCGAGGAGACGGTGTTCTGGTTTGTGAGTATGGAGAAGTGCTGTCATGCGCAGCTGCTGGCTGACGCGGCGGCGGCGGGGCGAGGAGGCCAGACGATCAAGATTGGGGAGGAGGAGGCCGTCTTTACGTATAAGACGGTTGGGACACCGCTGGCGGGGTGGTTCAGTGCGAAGCCGCTGTTCGACGTGATCCATAAGGAGACGGGCGGGGATTATCTGGAGTAGGCGGTTGGTGGCGGAGAGGCATATTTGGCGCTTGGGGTGTTTGCATTAGGGTTGCTGCATGCTTTCTCTGTTTTGGATCCGATCGTAGACGGCAATCAAAGCTCTCATCTCATACGTTCCGATCTCCTCGGGTGGCTGCACATACACAGTAGATACGAAGGACTCGGGCTGCAGGGACACATTCACCCGAAGCTCAGCTTACCAGGCCATGCCCGTTTGGGCGCCATGCCTCGGACGCGGGCCCTGGCTGTTGCCAAACAATCAAGCCGTGGCCGGAACTTGTAACCAGGGAGTAGGTTCTGGTGGCTGTCGAGTTCAAAAAGCTCTCAAGTGCTTCAGGGCCGTGACAGTGATGTGAACTGTGGACTGGACGGGCCGTCACATGCCAAATCCCAGAGCTTCATACAGAACAGCCCCGCCGGCCGAAGATCGGACAAAGAAATGCGTGATTACTTTTTCTCCCTGGTCCACGTGCAGTGCAGGACACGTCGAGAGGACGAGATTGCTAGGACGAGGGAAAGAAAAAAAACAAGAAGAAAAGAAAAACGCTTCATGGTCGATTGCGTCGTCGCCGTTCGAGACTCCCGGTCCCAAGCCCCACGCACGACCACGACGGCCTGCCCTGCAGCTTAGCTAGGTAGCTCCTCTCCCACACGCACGCCAACACCAGCCAGCCCAAATCTACAGCCCTCGCACCCGTCTGGACTCTACACTGTGTCCCCTAGACCGTCTCCTCGTAGAACCAACTTGCGCCGGCTGCAGTGCATGCCTGTGTGCAGCTCTCCGTCGGCCGTCGTGCTTGGAAGGCGCCGACGCAGAGCAGCAGCAGCAGCAGCAGCAGCACCTCCAGCACCTCCACCATGCCCAAAGGCCCCGACGTCGTGATTGTCGCGAGGTGTGCATCCCCGCCATTCCTCCCGATCCCTGGCGCTGACCCTGTGCGACAGACACGGCGCCCGTCTCGACGCTGCCGACAAGACCTGGCACCTCACGTCCCCGACGCCCTACGACCCCCCTCTCACATATGGCGGCTGGTCACAGGCCAAGGCCCTGGGCCAGCGCATAGCGAGCCTGCTGCACGCCCGCGGCCTCGAGCTGGAGACGGCGAATGGGCCCGATGCCGACGAGCAATCGAGACCCGCGCAGACCCCCGCGCAGCCCGTGAGGAAACGGCGACACAAGATTGTGCTGCACTCGAGCCCGTATCTGCGGTGCGTCCAGACGTCGACCGCCATCGCCGCGGGCATTGCCCAGTTCCAGGCTCCGCCGCCTGCAGCGACCGTCAAGGTGCCACAGCCCGCAAAGGACGCGAGCAACCCCCCTGGGAACTCGCCATTGTCGCGCACGCCAGCCTCGCAAGCCTCGCACTCGTCCGCCGTCCAGCCTGCATCCGTCCTCGAACCGCTCGCAGACCCCAACCCCCAGGTCTTCCCCAGACCGCATGTGGGGCCCGACAAGATCCTCCTCCGAATCGATGCCTTTCTCGGCGAATGGCTCTCGCCAGACTACTACGAGGACATCACACCCCCTCCGAACTCGACCATGATGGTCGCCGGCGCAAAGGCAGACTTGCTGCGGAGAGGAGACTACATCGAGCTTCAACCCAATGCCAATGCCCACCACACCAACACTACCAAAGGCCACTTTCCAGGAGGCTGGGTGAAGAGCGGCGCGCCATCTGCCGTCAACAGCCGGAGACCCACCGAGGATGGGCCATTGCCCAATCCAGGAAGCCTAGCCCAGGCATTACCGCTTCGCGAGCGATCGGGCAGCCAGGGAAGCATTGCTAGTCACACTTCAAGAACAAGCCACAGAGGCACATGCTCTCTATCTACAGCCCACAAGGCCCCCGACCATGTATACGACCCGCCAGTACCTTCGTACGCAGTCTCCCACTCGGACCCAATACCCCGAGGATATGTCGCTCACGCACGAGATGCGTGTATAGGTATGGATTGGCAATGGGACAGCATGCGTGTGCCTCAGGAATGGGGCGACGGCGGCGAATATGGCGATGAATGGAGCACCATGCACAAGCGCTTTCGAAGGGGATTGGCTGGAATGATGAGCTGGTACAGAGAGCACGGATCAATGTCTCCAAAGGAGTTATTTCCAGGATTTACGTTTAGAGACCACGCACCTGCTTCCAGGCCTCACGCCTCAGATCCCGGCCCGACTGCAAATTCAGAAGTGGATGAAGATGAAGAACTGGTTTTGATACTAGTAACACACGGTGCAGGCTGCAATGCCTTACTCGGGGCCATAACGAATCAACCTGTGCTTCTCGATGTTGGCATGGCATCCCTTTCAATGGCTGTCAGGAGAGGAATATCAAGGAAACCGTCCGTGCCTGCCATGCATCAGCGGCAAACATCAATCGTGGATGCGGGCATGTCAGAAGACTACGAGATGAAAATGATGGCTTCACTCGATCACTTACGGCCAGGGGTCGACCCTTCGAGACTCCCACAATCCCAATCGCCAGCAGTTGTGGCCCACCCATCCTTGGAGTATCACCGGCGGTTCACGGGCTCTGGTGGAGCCAACAGCCCTGTAGATTCATCCTTCACTCTCCCGGAGACATACAAGGGGCTTAACAGCGCCTTGGGGAGCATGCGACGCAGTTCCATTTCAGGAAGTTCGTCATCCCGACTTCTTTCGAACAACATGGGTGTCATATCGTCCCCGGCAACAGGTCTCTGGTCTAACCTCCGCACCCCTACGACCGATGCGAGCAATGAGGGTAGACGCAGCCCGGGTCACGATTTTGTGCTCAACTTCCGCGATCAACAATCCAAGCCCTTGTCCTACACCACTCTAACGCCTACAACATCAGCCCCCGGTTCCGACATCACGAGACGAAGCACAGGTTCAAGTACGGCCACGAATGGCAACACCAACGGCAATACCCCCGATCAGGACAAGCACAATGAGAAGGATGAAGACCACCACGGCGAGCACGACGACGTCCCTCCACTCCCCATCAAGAAAGGCAGAACGCTAAGCCAGAGCACACACGGCTTGTGGGGGGCACCTAAGCCACAGATCAGTCAGCAGGGACTCTGGGGGCCGCCGAGGTTGGATGAGGTGTATTCGCATACGCCGGGGCCGAAGAGGCGGTGGACCGTTACAGAGAGCGAGTATGACGGCTAGAAGATAATGTTAATGAGATGAAAGGTTGTGAATTGAAAATATGTTAGGAGTCTGCTCTCCAACTGTGCTTGTAGATGGGGAGTTGAAGGAACGTGAGGCGCTGGCCGCTTCATTGCATTATGGATGCTTGGTCAACGGACCAAAGGTGTTCCATTGCATAGAAATTTGACCAGCATTCCATTCGTGCTTCTCAACATCATACATGCCCTGACCTTGGTGCGCTGTGTTATTCCCTCTACAAATCTTCCCATCAATACAAGTCTACATGTCTAGTCGTGCTGTTGACAGCTCCCTACCGCTAGTATCCATCCGCATCCGCAAGTACCCGCAATGTTACTCGCGGCATACCCTTGGGAGTCAAGATCGTCGTTGGCTAAGTAGATATTATAAGGCCGAGATGGCAGCTTCCAACCCTATCTCTTCAACGCACATATTCTGTGGATTTCCATAACTTCAAGTGCCATTCTCGCTCATCTCCACTCCGGGGCGGGTTTTTATATTGCAGGGTCTGTAATTCGTGGTCTGGCAAGAGCAAGTTTACTGGAAGATTTCGAACCTTCGACCGCCATCGTCGACATTGGGGAATCGATCGAGGGGACAGGACAATGGCGACGACCATTCCCGCCCGCCACGCCGCACACGCCGTGCTACACGCCAACCAACACATTCGAATCGCGAATCCCTCGGGCCACCAGGTCGTCGATGTCTGGGCTTTCCCGCTGCCATCCACAACCCCAACTGGCACCAACAACACCACCACCACTACCACCATCACCACGCCGATTTCAACGCCAGCGCCTACGTGGATGTCCATGTCCCAATCGCGCTCGAAATTGCAAAAAATCATACCCGAGGTCAACGATACCTTTGTCGACACGCATCGCCGGCCGGTATTGACGCTGGTGCAGGACACAAGTCGCGGGACGCACGACATGCTCTTCCCGGCTTGCGACGGGTGGCGGTATGAAGAGGCGGCAGGGGCGGCGGGTGGTGCCGAGGGCGAAGGGAGGGGCCATGCGAGCTGTGCGGGGAATCTTTTGGGAGAGATGGCGCAGTTCACGGGCAGACGACAGGGCCGTGGGGATGGCGACGCTCAGGCGGCCTTGGGCGAGTTGGAGGACAGGGTCAGGAGGTGGGGGTGGACGCCCGAGCCGCTGAATCTGTTCATGAATGTCCCGGTCCGAGGCGGGAGACTGAGCGTTGAGAGCCCCGGAGGGAAAGAGGGGGATTGCGTGGTGTTGAGGGCCGAGGTCGAGTGTCTGGTCGTGATGAGCGCGTGTCCGAATGATGTTGCGGATACGAATGCTGGCAGTCCGGGTGATGCCGTCTATGAGGTTTTGACGTGAAAGAAATCAAAAAAGGGGGGAAAGGATTGGGGGAATCGACGACATGCATGTCTGTACACACGGTTTGTGGGGATTTACTTGGGCCAGCTGTTGGATCGTCGTTGCGTAGAGGAATGATTGCGGTAGCATTGTCAAGGGAGAAGATGCAATTTGTTTTGGTTCCCTTTGCCGTGTACATCCTGAACATGACTAGCAGTCTGACCATTATATTTATATGTTTCGTTGAAGCGCAAGAACACCCCCCCATTCATCCAACTCCAAGAGTACATGTAGCCGTATATACTGTGCGCAAGCATTAGAAAAGGAATAAAACGAAAACGCCTCCCTCTATCACCCAGAACGGAAAATAGAGCGGTTTTCAGATGGTCAGCCAGCCCCTACGCCACGTTTTGGTTCACCCCGTCAGCAGCGTTTGCCCCCATCCCCATGAGATGATCCATATCAAGGTCCGTCAGATGCACATCTCCACCGTGGAAATCCATATCCATATCCATGTCGATGCTAAAATCAAGCTCGCTGTCATCCCAAGCCTGCGAGTTACCCCCAAAACTAGTCACGCTTTTATTCAAACCCATACCTATACCAACACCCGAGCCCGAACCCGAGCCCGAGCCCGAACCCACCGGAACACTGGCACTAACACTCGTAGTCGCTTGTGGATGCGAAGCTCCAAAGTTCTGATCCCACGACGCGAGACCGAACGGGTCTTCCAGCGAGGCAGCTGTCCTTGTTTGCTGGACCGGAGGTACCGACATCGCCGCCATGGCATTTGAGGTTTGCAAAAAGTAATCCGTGTCCCCAAGAAGCGCGCACTCCCCTTCGTGGACAGCATAGGCGAGCTCGCTGTTCTCGCCGAGACAGATGCCGCCTGGTGCTTCGGAGCATGCGTATTCGTCGATCGGCGCAGAGAGATCATTGGAGAGGTCGAGGAAGGTGGTGGGGAGGTGACTCGATGTGCCAGGTGTGGATTGGGATGTGGGGTTGGAAGGAGTGAAGGGTGTGGTGCTGCCTGACACACGGTGGCCTGCCATCGACATGTGAAGCGTGCCTGAGAGCGAGCACTCATATGCTAGAGCTATCGCTTCGTCATGGTCCGGGGGCTGCGCAACGACTTGGAAGTTGGAGAGATCGAAGCTCGGGTCGACCTGTGGGTTGGGCTGGATGAGGGTTTCGTTGGTGCTGTCGAAGTTCTTGAGGTTGAAGCTTCGGTCTAGTTGGGCATCCACACGGATCCCAAGATCCTCGAGAATGTCCTGGTGCTTCCATGCACGAGTCTCGGTGTTATCGATTCCATGGGCTTTCTTAAAGAGGTTGAGCCATTCCGGGTTATCAGCTGCAGTCTGGTTCCAGGGGTCATCGCTTTCGTAGAGAATTTCTCGTGCTTTTTGTTGTAGCATCTTATCGGTGACCGTGTGCACGCCATGCTGCTCTATGTGCTGCCTAGCGAAGCGTCCTAGGCGGAGTGTGAGAATTTCCCAGCATGTGGCATTCAGGTGTGGCTGCGGAGATGTCGAAACAGATGGGTTGGCTCGAGCGCTGGTAGGACTGAGAGATGAAGAGCCATTCATGCTGATATCGTACGGGAGGAAGACACCGTTGGTAGGAGTTGGGCCGGGACAACCATTCATATCGGCAGGTATGAGGTATTCGAGATCAGTGCGCTCCGGTTCTAGATTATGGTGCTTTAATCATACTTAGTATTGTGGTTTCAAGGTGATGACAAGACTAGGGAGGTATTACCTTCATGCTCGAGGAGTTGCTCGCAGAAAAGGGGAACGGCGACTTGCTCTCATTGGCAATGAGATACGGTGGCATAGCATTGACAACATGAGCAGCGACATGTGGGTCTAACCCTCTACATCCTTTCCAGTCCCTCATGGTCGCTCCATTCCGGAACTCTTTTGCAAGGTGGTCAACCCTATCTTGCCATTTGGTAAAGGACATGGCGCAGAAGCCGCACCGTGAGTTGATGACCTGGACCTCCGACTTCCATGTTTCCATGCTAGGAGTCATCTTGCAGCCGTGCCTAACGAACAATTAGCACCTGTTTCGAAAGGAACTTTTGTCTGGTCATTCTACAGCTGTCACAAGTTCCCCTAGAAGCGGATACCAAGGGCTACAAGAATATGCAGTCTGGTGAACAGGGCAAAAGGGGTACTTACATAAGTCGGAGATGCTGTCGCAAGTGATCTTTCCGGTAGAACGTCCGAGCCTCTAGGCCCTTCTCTTCACACGCGCGGTAATGGTGCGTCCCGAGGTGCTCCTTAGAAGGGTCAAGGGCATCGCAGTAAACACACTTTCGTTGTCCGGACGATAAGGTTGTAATGACTTCACCAATTGGGGCACAGATCCATTTCTCGAGCGATAAATGTAATGACTTCTCATGCCGAGACCAGTCATATTTGTTCTTGAATCGGTCGCAGCAGAAGGTGCATTGGAACAGCCTTGGTGCTGCGTCCATATCGACCCTAGGTGCTCGAGTTGGGAGTCGTCGTCGTCGACGCCTCTCTTTCGATTTCAAGCTATTTAGAGAACCGAAAGAATTACGAGAGCCATGCGACCAGGCCGAGTTATGCGATCCCGAAGAGATGTTTGTGAAACCAGTCTCCAACGAGGTTGTGGACGGGGCTCGGAAGGCCGAGAAATTGCTAGTGCTATCGTTCGAATTGCCCTTCTTGTAGCTGCTTGATAGACTGCCTGCTTCAGGAAGATCAAAGTTTTCAACGGCCTGGGCAATAGCCATCATAGGAGCAGGTTCGTTCTCAGGGGGTGAATGCTTCCATCGTTCGAATGGATCTGGATGAAGTTAATCGTGATTCTTTTGTCCTGTTGCGGGAACCCAGCAAGATAATGCAAGGCTATATTCCTGTGCGCAGGAAACTTCCTGTTGACTTCGTCTGCTAATACGGGGACCTAGGTCGTTCGCATTCGCAGTCGAAGCCACACAGACGCCCCTGGGCTCAGAAAAGGGATACGTACTGAGATCATCCCAAGTTCGACCCGCCGGGATATCAATGGCTTCCGTCGAAGGCCTAATACTGGGCGAGGCGCTTCGCTTCGGTCGAGCTTTTTGTCTTCGCCGAGTATTTGCCATCCAATTAGAGATTTGACTAATTGACAGCCCTGTCTGAACCTTGAGTGCTTCTTTTTCCTCGTCGGTTGGATAAGGGTGATCGATGTGCTCCACCATCCAGTCTTTCAGTATCTTTATAGAGGAACGAGGGAACCGAGCTGCTGCAGCACCCTTCTTCGGGCCTCCTGTATCTTCATCCTCAATTGGGCCAACATGTCCAAGAGAGCGCATCTGTTTCCTGCCAGTGAGGCCACCAACAAAGCGCTCACTTTGTTCATTCACCACATCTAACGTGTCGAGAGCGGTTCTCGACTTCTGCATGGGCATCTTTTCTGGATTACTAAAGCTGCACGGCCGAAACAAGGCGTTGCAAGGTGAGCAGCCGGAGACGGTGATTCCTCGATCGTTATTGTAAATGAAGCACTCGAGGGACCTGGAGCGACAGTATTCACATGGTTGTGCAGGCTTGTGGTATCGAGGAATCCAGCTGGAGAAATCAGGGTTCCACTCAGGTGAGACTCCGTCGTCTTGTCCGTCCTGAAGCACATCATGATCCTGGAAGCCGTGACAGAGGCATCTGATTTGCATTAGAAAGACATGAATGGGATGATCAGATAGTATATGTTTGGAGTGTGATTAGATGCGAGTAAGGGCCGAGGGAGAATAAATCAAAGGTGTATGTCGGTGTATATAGGACAGGGCCTTGTTATATCCATTCTCTTGCCACTTCGATATTTGGGCATAATCCAACAAGTACGACTTCGACGTGCATCTCTCTTTTCCCAAGTGTTGTAGAGCATTTGATAGTCGGTGCCAGTATACAGGACCAAGGTAATCGCAATAAAACAAAGAAAGGGTCAAGACATGATGCTGAACAGGAGACGATATGTGTAGAATGATCGAAGAGGTGGGGGGTATGTGCTCTAGAAGGCTTAGACTCACCCGTCACTACCGTGGACAGGGCATCCCGCATGGTTCGTGAAAGCCGCCAAGGCATTCTCAGCTACCTGTTCCGACCCATCTGGAACGGCGGCTTCCCCAAAATCGAAGAATTGGGCCATATCAGAAGTCGTATTGGGAGTAGCCATGATGACGCTACGTCGCAAAAGCACGACAAGGACAGGAGCGGTCTAACACCCCGCCCGGCGAATGCAACAATGACAATAAGGCGTGGAACGATAGCGAGATGTAAGGAAGATATGGGGTTATTCGAAGTATGTGTGGAACGCGGTTGAGAAAAGAGCCTGAAGACGAGGAGTCAACCGTCCGGAGCTTTTCTCGATTGGGCGGGCCTGCTCATGTCAAGTTCAAAGGGCGTGGAGGACCGTGCGCGCAGAATCGCTGCTAGTAGATAGCTTTTCGCAAGCTGTTGATAGAAATTGGCCGCATCAGTAGCTGAGTAAGTTATTTTCCGAGCGCTCCAGGGCCAAAGAAACCACCGGAAACTAAAACGGGACGTTTTTGACATGTTTCTTACTCAGTAAGCTGCCTCTAAGCCACTAAAACGCACATCCATCCTCGGCTGACAAACTCCACCCTCAGATCCGACATGCAGATTCTCGCTGAGTAGTCGGGGGCACCTCGTTCCGGTTGGCTGTTCGACCTTCGAGAACATGGTCGTCGGGTGGTTCGGCTCCCTTGGCCTAGGATGGCTGGGGAAACATGGCCTTGTGGGGTGGGAATTCCCTGCAAGCTCTGACAGGACGGGCATGTGCACCCATTAGCAGCGGGAGTCTGATCGACCAGAACGATGCTACTCAAGCCGCTCATCGGAGGAGATTCAGTGTAATTTCCACGACGAGGCGTCGTTGCGAAAAATGCGAGCCGAATCAGCCCGAAAGCGTGAAGCGTCGGTCCCGCTATGAGCGTCACGTGTCAGCTGTCAACGGGTCAACGTCGACCTTGGTACTGATTTCGCTCGAATTAGTATTGCGAACTTTGAGGCTATGTTGATATACCGAGTTTATATAGCATCTCAATAACAGCAAGATCCGACGTCGAAGATATACACATGGGGACGCTGGATCCTATCTCTCGATACTTACCAAGGACGCTAGGTCGCTTTCGTCGATCAAGTGTTCACGATGCTTCTCCAGTCATACTCCGTCGCTTGTCTGCTTGCAGTCTGTAGAACGGCTGGCTCGCCTCATCCTCGACCATAATATCAATTTCGTCGCCCCCGACGGCCTCCCAAATCAACTCGGCTCGGTCCCGAAACGCTCTCGTCTTCCTATGCAGATAGCTCATCTCGTCCGGAGTGCACTCTTCTCTCCACAGATCTAATGGCTTCCAATGTCCGATGCCTCTCACCACAATCTTCTCCAGTCTTGGCCAGGGCCCGGAAGCGATGACGGGGAGAACATACGAGTCGAAATAGACGTCCATTGGTAGGGAATCGTCGTGTCTAGGGCCAGCGAATGCCCGATTTGTATGTCTTCCAGGGGAGTAACCAAAGTAATCAATATCAGGGCCATGTTCGAACACGAATTCACGAAGAGTGTGCTTCACCGAACTAAGAAAGGCGCCAATTTCGGCATAACGGCGATGTTCATTTGCGGCTTCGAGATGCCAGCTTGGGGATGGCAGGCCATTCCGACCTGTGGAAAGGTCGATGAACTCAGCAGTCGTGAGAATATGAAGGCTTCGTAGGGATGGACAGTGACCAGTGAGAGGAGTGAGGTAGCCTTGAATAGCGCCAGCACGATCCCGTCCGTAAGTCTCGATATCGTGGTCGCTCAATTTCTTTCGAATGGATGGTGGGTCGGCAAGGGTCTGTACGTTGTTGAATTCCAAATTACGAAGCTTCGATGGATCAATGGCAGAGAAGATCGAGGCGAGCACGGCGTGACCTACTACACCGCACAAACTAATTGAAGTCGCGGTGCTAAATAATGAAGGAGGGACATTGGTGTCCTGCTTAGCTCTTCCATATGTCAATTTTTTATGTGCTCGAAGCTGGTTGCGGGCTAGCGAAACCTACGTCAGAAATGCAAGGTCGATCTCCAAGACTCTTGTGCATAGTTGGAAGGTTTCCCATGGTGTTATGCGACGTTGGACTGCTCCGTCTCCAACAGAATTAGAATTGTAGCTCAAAATCAAACGAAGGACTCACAAGTTCCAAGGTCGTTGTTGAAGGTGCCTTCAGGAGACACGTCCATGATGGTCCATCGTAAGACGCGTATCTGAGGCCCAATATCGGGGTCATGTTTGAGCAGATCAGCAAACTGCCGCTGTCTACGCACAACAGATTGATCTCGACTTGTTATGCTGCGCCGGGTATGGTCGGCAGGGACGGTGATGTTGATGTAGTCACGGTTCTGTCTCCAGTAGACCTCGCTATGTGTGCTGAGGTCAACGCTATGGTAGAGAGACGGGAGCTAGATCAATCTCAGAGACCTGGACCGTACTGATATGGGGGTGGGAGCATGCTTACACAAGTGCGATGCGTAGCCCTGGAGGCCAGACACAAGTTTAAGACGACGGATGAATTGCAGAAGGAAAGCACGAAGGCCCGTAGCTCTTCGGGGAGGCGCACGATGATGTTTAACTTCGGTCCCATCTCGATCATGTTGGGAGCAGAGGCAGAGCAAAAGACAGCTTCTGTTCTCCCTCGGTATGATGCCACGGACGAGGGCCTGCTGATCCAACCTCACCCGCTCACACTCACCGCTCGCTATGTATTTGATTGGTGCTCTGGGTGGGATGCACAGGATGCGGTGCGATCTATGCGGACGGGTCGATGCGACGCAAGGCTGGGTGTCTGTGAGTTCTCGGACACGTCATGCCACAACACCGCCAAGGCTCACAACCACACCGGACGGCGCGCGAGCTGAGGGCCCTCGAAGTCGTCTGAGGCTCTGCCAACTTTCAGAAGCCATCCATCCCCCTCGTCGCGGTCCTGGAGATGAGATACCCGGGCCTTGGCGCGGGGTCGTTCGCCCGGCGCGCTCAACCCTCAGTCGCAGTCGCAGTCGCAGTCGCAGTCGCTATTAGCGATGTGCCAACGCATCCACGCAGCACGCATCTGTCCAATACTGTGAACCTGCCCCAGAGGCCCCAAGGCTAGCCAGGACTTGTCCACCCGCCCACCACCGCGTCATGTATTCTGGACCCCGTCACCGCCTCGTTGGTTGAACAGCGTGAGGCCAGCTATTAGTCTCAAGTATTTGCCGGTGAAACCGTCTGGTTTCTGGCTCCAACGACGAAACACCCACCTCAAACCGTTGTCCTTCCCCGCCCACAGCGAACACCTCTCCCACACTGGCCCCCGCAATGCTTGAGAACACACTGTGATTACCAAGATATGGATGCTGCTCCCAATTGCGCCATTTGCAATGCGCCGGCCTACCCAGAATGTCCCTGCGAATCGGAACGCCTTCAGATCGCCGTGAAGCAGGCAGAGCAACGGGCCATGGAGGAGAAATTGGCAGAGATACGGTATGTCTGCTTGCGTGCCGCCTCATGAACACCATGGCTAACTGCCTCGAAGTGACTGGGTCATCTCCCATGCTCGCCAACACATACTCAATGCCTTCGAGCGCCTCACATCAACGAGGAAGCTGGCGCACTCCGCCTATCTCTCCTCCCTACCAAACTACACCATATACATGCAATATTCCGGACACCCACCTATCCATCCGGCATACATCACACAACTCCAAGCCCAAATATCAGAAGCCCATGCCGAGTTGAAGCGGGGCATCGATGCTGACTGGCGGGCTTCCGTCCTCCGATATCCAGAAGTCCTTGACTACTTCTACAGCCTGATAGATCTACGACTGCCGAGCGACCGATCTCCTAGAGTTATTGAGCCACCGTTCGCAGCTGCGGGGTATGCGGATAGAGGGTACGAATCGCGACTTGTTGGGAAGGACGTCAAGAAGAAAAAACGGCGGGAAAGAGAGCTATCTGCCGCGCCAATTGACCGAGTGAGACATCGTGAAGAGCCGATGCATGCGGTGGTAGGACGAATCATGAGAGGCCCTCCTCCAGTGCCCACGCCGCCGATCCAGCCTGGTGGGTATCCGAGACCGCCGTCGATATATCCTTTCTGATGAACACACTTTTCACGAACTTAACAACTACATTCTGACTTCGAACATCGTTCCATCTCCCCATGAATCTCGTACAGACTGCCGAAACTATTCAGTACCCCTCGATCTTACTATCAACCATCTTTTTGGATACGGCCTACTTTTAAATAATGTCAACAAGAGACGCAAAACCGGCACATGGAAGATGTTCTTGAGCTTCTCTATACCCCACTCCACGACCATAATTTGTCCCGGGCTCCCCATGTCACCACGTCGGGTTCCAGATCTATGTCCAATCGACAGTTTGCGAGCGGCCTCACCTCGGAGGGTGGAAGGCGTTCGCTTGGTCGACCATTACGAGGCATATACTTGGTGTTCTGCTTTTGTCACTTGCAGCGAGCGGGCGCGGGACTTGTGTTGTCATTTCTTCGGCGGCTTCACCTTCTTCCAGCACGAGCATAGCGAGGAGTTTCTGGCTTTCTTCCTGGGCGGGAGTAATACATATTTTTTCTGCACACTGGATTTAGATTTATTCTATGTTGTGGAGACGCCGCACTTGACAATCTATGCCGTGAATATACTTGCTCTTGATATATACGATGAGTCCGGCCATTCTCGCTCTTTTGCCTACCCTCAGAAGCTGCGGCGGCAGGCGATGACGAAAGCTAACCGTTGAGGGACTAGCGTCATCGCGTCCAACTTGACTTGGTCTCCCTTCGCATCCATAACCCTTTCTCACACTACGTACTTTTCGCACTTTCGCACACGAGACCACCACAATCGCGATCGTACCCTCGATCGTCTCGAAGCCGCCATATACCCCCTACATACAGTCCGATCAACAAATCCTACACCCCACGAAGCAAACATCGCCCATGGCAGCCAGAAAGCCTACTGCTAGCGGAACAACGGGAGGGGGCGACACGTCGTTCAGAAGGACTTTCAATCGTGATGAATATTTAGAGAAGGCAAAAGAGAGCGATAGGAAACGGAGGGAAGAGGGTGAAGCGAGAGCTGCTGCAACGGCTGCTGGCAAAAAATATTTCAGAAGAGCGGAAACCCCACCTGACGCTAAGGATACCTCCCATCGTACCTCTCGTGTGGATGTTTCTTCGCGCGTCGGGACCTCGCAGTTAGTCGGAGCGGGAGCGACTGTCGGGCGGCGCGGAAAAGGAGCTGGCTTCTATTGTGAGGCTTGTGACGAAACATACCGCGATAGCTCGTCTCTCCTCGACCACTATATATCGAAACGCCATCTATCCGCCTTGGGGGAGACCGGGAAGGTAGCTGTGGCGGACGTGAGCATGGTACGAGATCGGTTGCGCTGGCTGTGTCGTTTGAGAAGAGAGCAGAGAAAAGACGTCGTCGTGAACTTGGACGCGAGGCTGGAGATGAGCAGAGCAAATGAAGAGAAGGAGCGAGAAGAGAAGCGCCAGAAGCGGAATGCCAAACGCCGGAAGACCCCTGGAGGAGTCGGTATCCCGACCGTGAAGATAGAGAACGACGGCATCATCAACTAAAAGTGCGGCTTTCCTGCTCAGCTACACATGATACACATTTCGGAAAGGATATCGAAACTGAGCGGACGCCATTTGAGTAGGCGGCTCGGGTCTTCAACACATGGATGGAGAGGAGCTGGAAGGTTCGGATCAGGGCGTTATGCATTACAGGGCGTTGGGAATACCCGGGCATCAACACATGGATGAAAGATTATGACTGGTTTTGACTGGTTTTGGTACCAAAATTATTGCATTACTCGGAGTTGTACGGAATATGGAATCCAAATGGTCATCTCCATCCCGCCATGATTTGTCCGGGGGCGCAAAGGAGCTATCTGGACCTAGTGCGGGGTACTCGTACAGCTGGTCTCTCCCCGAGTCTCCCCAAGTGTGTGATTGCATCATGATTGACGCAATCGCTGATTTGAAATCATAGCTAGCACGCGCAGCTTCAAGAGAGAATGTATTTAAAGTAAATATGCCTACCTCTCTGGTCAAGACGTTATTCATCATCAGATTCCTCGGCGTCTGTCATTTCACTAGTCATTGCTAGTGCTGCACTGAACAATCTGACTCGCGTAATTCCGACCTGACAATGGCAGCTACTAACGGCGACACCCCGAAAATCACTTTTTACACAAACCATGGCTGCCCTTGGGCCCATCGAGCTCATATTGTGGTGAAGGAGCTCGGCCTGTCATACGATGAGGTCATCATCGACCTCGACACTCCCCGCGAGCCATGGTACCTAGAAGTGAACCCGGTTTGTGTGCACACACGATATGCGGTTGATCTGCAACTGACACCACTCCTAGCGGGGCCTGGTTCCTTCGATCAAATTCTCCAATGGAACCCTGAAGGACGAAATCATTACCGAGTCTGCCATTGTCTCGCAGTTCCTCGCAGACGCGTATCCCTCCCACCTCGTCCCCGCCTCCAACACGGCAGTCGGGGCGTTGGCCCGCGCCCGCATCAACTTCTTCGTCGACACCTGGTTCACTAAGGCCGGGTCGTTCTGGATCTCCATCTTGCGCAAAGACTCGGCCGAGGAACAGGAAGACCTAGCGAAAGAATTTGTTAACCTCGTGGGCAAGGAGATTGAGCCTCTTCTGAAGGACGCGTCCCCCTTCTTTGGAGGCAGCGAGAAGCTCACGCTGGCTGAGGTACAATCTCTAGACCCGCGAGAAAGCCCTAGCTAACTTTACTAGGCTCTCACCGCGCCCTTCATCCTCCGCATCTATTCACTCTCCAACAACGGGTTTCTCCCCAAATCTGTCGTGTCGGGCTTCGATGCCCTACCCAACTTCTCTAAGTGGGCGGCCAAAGTCATCAAACATGAAAGCGTGACCTACATCTGGGACGAGGAAGCCGTCCTCGCGGGTACGAAGAAGCGGGTCGAGAAACTTAAGGCGGAGGCAAAGGCAAAGGCTTGAGACGAAGAAAGACGGAAACCACAATAAATTATCAGATCTAACCGGGAATATCCCCCCATATACACAACCCATATGAAATGATGTGCCTATCTAAGTTCTATCATCCAACATTCGTGCGGGTACGTCTCATGCTTGGATATCACAAACGTGTCAAGAAATCAACCAACCCCCAGCACCCGCCGGACTAAAAGGAGAAAGCCGCTTAGTATGTATTGTAGTGAGAGTTCTAACATGTAGAGTACGCTCAAGGAGCCAGAGCTACCATACAAGATATGCATGCAGTGCGTTGCGAAAGGGAAGGAGCCTCCTAGGTATTTTTTCTTCGCTCGTCGTCATTCGTTTAATACTTCGAACCGTGGCGGGTGCGCTTGGTGGGTGGTAGTTGCTTGTCAGCGGCACTCAGCTGGAGGATGATCTCTGCTGCGTCAAGCTCCTTTTTAGTGTGGATCCCGTCGCCGCAGTCTTCTTCTGAATCCCAAGCGTGGTCTTCACCATCGGTAGGGAGATAGATAGAAGCAGCGGTGAGAGGACAAAGTATGGTACCCTTCTCATCACCGAACACCACCTTCGAATGCGTGCGCTTGGTACGAAGATGATGGTCTGTCGCGCCACCCGGGACGTGGGACAACCAGGGGCTGGAAAGTATGGGGTCGGTCCTCGCTGGCGGCGAGGCGGGAGACTGCGACCGGTTGACGGGAGTCCACACATGGCTCCGCGGGGACACCTGAGGGGAGAACTTCGGTGAGTAGAGGTATTTGTCGCTCTGGTCTGTGTCCGTCCCGTATCCGCTCTCGATGTCTGTGGGCTTCACTCGCCTCTGCTTCATACTCCTGAGTCCCCATGGTGGACAGGCGAACTGTGTGTTGGGTGTTCTCGTCACGGAAAGCGGTTCTGTAGTCGTGGGCTTGTATGCCTCGCCTTCCACGCGCCACCGGTTCGTTTCGGCTGTACACTCTTGAACGATTGCTGAATCGATCAGGAATTTGGCGAAGTTGGGCTCTTCGGGATGAATACACATTGTGAGGAAGTCTTTGCCGAAGACCGGTGTCAATGCGTGGCGGATGCTATAGCAGAAAGTTGCCGCCACAGCTTTGGCAGCCTTGTAGGGCATCCAGTAGCCTACAATGAGTTAGTGAGTTGACACATATAAAAGACAATTACTGACCCTGAGCAGCTAGCGCACCACCTGTGATGCTGTAACTAATGTCTCGGAGGCCCGGGTTGAGGTTCAAGACTTTTGCTGGCGTGGTCTGTAATGGTTAGTACCAATAGCCAACATGGGTATGGGAGCAGGTGAGCCTACTTTTGAGTACTTGCAACACTTGAAGAACGGAGTGATGCGGACAAGACCAACGTTGTAATCCCAGAGGACGGCATACTCACGCTCGTCCCCCGTTACTTTGAAGGTGTATTGGAATACTACTACTCCATCAGCATACCGTTGCCCACTTTGAAGGAGTACAAATACCCTCAAATGCCTCGCGGCCGGTTTTCAACATGAAATCCTTCTTCTCACTGTTGTATGGGATGTGCCGCGCCCCTTTCGTGAGGATCTCGCCAATGGGGTATATCTGGAACTTTCGATGTTGAGCATCAAGCCCTTCGTCATCGCCATATTCATACGGTGGGAAATTGATCGTGCCCTGGATCTTGGATTCGTCTGTGAAGATGGCGGCATCTTTGGGGATCTTTTGCCGCTTCGGCGCGGATGTGTAGGGTACTACTGCATGAGAAATAGCGGCTAGTGTAGGATTTTCGGAGCTGCAATGGCCCTGTTGGTCACCGCAGAAGGGATTGAGTAAAGACTGTATCTTCATCTTGCGTGTGGCGCGAATTGTTTCAACTCGAGGTTGTTGTTCGAGGTTCAAGCTATGAGCTTCGACCCTTGTCGCAGGGTTACCCGTCAAGGTTGGACTTGGTGGAAAGACCAGGGCGGGAAGCAGGACTAAGCTGCAGTGGAACGACGAAGGGATTTGGGCAGGGAAAGTTTGGTGGCAGAGTGGTCAGGAGAAAAGAGCCTGACAGGAGAGCGTTTGCAGGGTGTCCACGAGGACAGCTTTGTCACCTTATACGGCGAACCAGCGATATCACCCAACAAGAGCTCCACTACCTAGATACGACCTCTAACATGTCAGTATATGGCGTGGGATTATAAATAGCTTGCCGTCGGAACGTACGTACTGTGTTCGAATGCTGGAAGTTACGGATGGCGTTCCTGATGGGTCTGGTGAATCTGCGAAAGGACGTGCGAAATACACGTTGGATCTAATCCAGTATGATGGCGTCCCTTCCGTTTGCCGGCACCGTCCCGTGGCGATAAGTGTACTTCTCGCTTGGTGTCCAACGAATCTTCAAGTTCGGCTGTCGATGGAGGACAGCCCGGCCAGTGGCTTTTAACTGTGGGGTTGACAGATCAGCACACTTCAAGAAGAAAGCTATCGATCGGAATATTGTTCTTACTAGATGGAGAAGATGGACCAACCAACCACTTGTGCAAAATATCGACCAAGACCTGGATGGCAAGGGGGTTTCCGGATGACTCCGATTAAGAAAGAATCGACCGACACGGATCGAAGGCCAGCGAAGGTACCTGTGTTGTCCCATCGCCTTATAACGGAGACTCTTTTGTTCTATGGGCCGCTAGTTGCTACACCTACCCGACAGTGCGTCGCCAAAGCTTGTCCAAGCTTCTGCAGAGGCCGTCCGGTGTACGAAGGATATGCTGGGTTTCAGAACACACACTAGATGGCTTGACAGGTTGCGAGACGGAAAGTCCATTTATTGGACCAAACGCACTTACCGAAAGTACTTGCTGAATTAATGATAGTACGATGGTGGGGGGATAGGATCGAGGGAAGGCTGTTGCACAGCATCAATCACTCTTCCCGCCTGAACCCTGCGTCTTGACCAGGCTCTCTGGCCTCTCTTTGTTCTGGGAACATTCCAGTTAGCCTTCACAAAACAAATATAGAGACTTGTGGGCCGTCCGAACTCGTAGCAATAATGCCAGCGGTAAGCCATCCATGTCATTAGCAGGGAAAGCGCCACTGCAATCGCTCCCCAGCCTGTTAAGGGTTGCCGTGCCCTACTCTCGTATACCCGTTCCAAGCATGAGCGGAAATACGGTGGACAGTTTCGAAAGGGCTGAAGCGTCGTCTACTGATGGAGGGCAGGGAAAGGCCTTAGCTACATGCACTCCACACGATCGCCACCACCAGTGCTCTGATATGCATATTCTCGCAGACAGCCTTGCTAGCGGTCTCCGTGAAAGCCAATACCGTCTGTCATGTCTCCTGTTGGCATGGCTTATGAGGGCGAATCGGCAACTTCCAAGGTTGTTTACGTGCAGCCACCCGTGGAGCACAAACGCACGTACCTGCTCTGCCAGCCCGCACCACAAACGTGGTCGCTTTTCCCGTTCTAGATACGTATCTCGGCCGCCTGCGCAGTTGTTACCACGACATGAATTATGGTTGGCCTAGGCAAAGTCGGTGAGGTAAATCTGCGTGGCTTTCGTTGGCCAAAATACTCGAGAGATTTGATCAGCCCCTTGGCCGCTTGCTCTCAGGTTCATATTTGATCACTCGCCATCAAGGGGCCCAACTTTTCTTTTTCTTCAACTGAAATGTCGGGCTCGGTTCCCGTAGTAAGACATGGGCTTCGCACCATCACACGCGTCTTGATTTGATTGCCAAAAGTGGGTTCTGGCGGCGAGCAATTGGACTAGACCATACCTTCACCGGACGCTCAAGAACAAAGAAACTCGTTTCAGCGTCGCGAATGTGCATACCTGACCGCTTGTCGTCCGTGTTGTGTAGAAAGGCGGTGTTTTGGTTTCAGTGCAGACCGCTCAAATGCACCAACGACCAAGCTGCAGCTCGTGCTGTCGCGATCCGTCATCGCTGATTGACTGTGCTCGTTTCCAGAGGTATTCTAGAATCGCGGTATCCCAGCTATGGCGTCGTCATGCAGGCGTCCTGCGGCCATATTTCTGAATCCGTTGCCAGTGTGTCGACTAGCGGTGGAGATTCGACAACTCACTCCGTCGTCCGGTGAAGGCAGAGACCCTTCTTGACGTAGCTCTCTAGACTCGTCCATGTCACTGATCGGCATTGGTTTAAATCAATATGCATCTTTGAGACTCAAGCATTCGCACCCCGCCCAAGGTGGAAAATGAGGCACACCCTCATTGTCGATTGTTCATGCTTCTGGGTGTTTCTTCCGCTTCCGCCCTGGGTGCACAGCGCCGTTAGACTGGGTTGACAGATCCTGTAGGTAAATTAAACCTGGAAGCGTAGGACAAGCCCACCGCAACTTATTGCTTTCCGCTCGGCGGCGACTATCATCGAAGTGCCGATGGGCAAGGGCCCACTAACAAAGTGATGCCCAAACTCGTATTCGAGTCAGGATATTTATTTTTCGCTGCTTTAATGTTGCAGTTAGGCGCTGCGAAGGACGGTGTGGACACTGGGGCGTCGTTCATTGATGTGGTTTCAGCATGACTAAGTGCTCACAGGGGATACGTTCAGCGGCATAGGGGTATATCAACATCGGGCTTTACGACATAAGACCTCTCAACAACATTCACTCGTACAACACAGCTGTCAAGATCGGGTCAATGAAGCCGAACCATTGTTCTCTAGGTGAGGAGGGAGCAGCATGAAAAATCGCGTATCGCTTCCTCCCGCTGCAGTACAGCACTGCTGCTTTCATGCAGGTCTCCAAGCGATGTCAGAACTTTGCCAAAACGGATGTTCAGATCAGTTTACGTTACAGGAACTCAGTATCAGAGTACAACTAGCCCACCGTTGTTACAAGCGAGTCAATATTCCAAGGCAAAGTGCCACAAACATCGTGGAGGGCTGCTATCTCCACACCAGAGTGAGGGCGAGATGGCGCGATGCCGACAATCCCTCTCGACATAAGGTGCAGCACAGCGCTTCCCTCATTGCTCCCATTGATGCCGCCCACATCTCTGCCTCTTTTCTAGTTTCCAGACGTATCTTATCTCTACCCATCTCACCAACGATTCCACAAGCCGAGCTGCAATCTCACCGTCCGCAACACTAACCTACCACGACCTTCGCCCCCGAGGCGCAGCTACCCTTTCTGGTTCGACCAGTCCGATACCCCATCGTAATTCGCATTTAACGCAGCACAGAATACTGGCCTTGTCCCTCCATTTCTGTCCCGCAGATCGGCATCAACAGACGTACAGCTTGCTCCCAGTCCTCCTCCATTCACTCTCGTTCTTTCGCATTCGCTTTCGGCGTGGAATATAGTAGACACATACACCACTGCTACCACGGCGTCACACACACAGAACAGACAGATTGTCGAAGCCCGTCCACAGCCTCTCACGACATATTTAGCCTATTAGTCGACGACTGATCCCGATCATGGACGCAGCACTGTAACCTACATGTCAAGATCTCCGCTACTACAGAGCTAGAACTGGGCTCACGAAAACCGTGTGAAGGGCTTCCCGAGGGATGTCAGCGTCCTCGCGCGAAAACGTTCCACAGGGCTCAGGATCACCTAGCCTATGTTTAGTCACTGTCGCCGTCGCTTCGGAAGACATGGCAAGGCAACATATATCGCCAGACTCAGGCCTATGCTATCATGTATGATAGCCAAGGGGCCTCATGCACCAGCTTTTCTAACAAGGCACTCTTCCTAGCCTCAGGCGAAGTTATCTTGGATGCTCGGCTACACGATGACAACGGCACGCGTGCACTACAGCACCGGCGTGCCCTTTGTATCTCGAGGGCGTGGTTTGAGCGGTAGATGCTGTGATGCAGTCAAGCTTTGTGGCGCTTTTGGTCGCGTTGGACAGACAGGCTTGACAGGTTGCTCGAGAAGTCATGGTACGAGTAAGTATTCTCCGAGGGCGCGCACGCTTGGTTGATTATCCAGCAGGCAATGTCGGATGTTGGTGGATGATGGATGGTTGGGGATAAGTGCCCGGAGACATGGAATTCCATACCAAACAAGTGAGACGGGAGCGCCCGCTCTGTGTGTGTTACCAGTAATGACGTGCGATCGCGGCGTTGGGTTGGGTATTTGAGTTTGTCTTGTGTGCTCACAAACAAGCTATTCTCCTCACTCAAATTGAAATAACCGTTAACCAACTCAAATCGCCCATCAGGGTATCTACCTCCGGCGGTAGCCTTCTGCCGTACCCTCCTTTCTAGCCGCCTTCACTCACATCGCCGTTCGCATCGATAGAATCGCTCGATGCACCGCCTTGGACAACCGCATACCACCTCTTGATTTCTTCGACCATTCGCTCGCCTCGTCCTGATCGGCGCGGGAGCCGGCTTTCGATACTGAGCACATTGATCGGTGTGGAGAAGTGATGGCACACTTGCTTCAAGAGATGACAAAGACAAAGACGTATGGTGTGATGTGGTGGGGAGTAAAGAACTAATAGGCGTTCGTGCGCGGTGGGGAGACGTAGTGGGACGGGGCGGCAGAGATGGTGCATAAATGATTGGGACTGAAATACGGTTAAAATATATAGTAGTGTAGGTGCAATTTGTTCTTCGTGCGCCTCACTCCTCACTCCTCGTCTCTCATCTCTCCCCGCGTTCACATCCCTTCGCCTCATCTCCTACCGCTAACCCGCCCAGCAGTACCACCGGTCCAACCAACTCACCCGTCGCACAAGACCATCTATCGTGGAAATACACACATCGCACGGCTAGCCCATCTTATCTAATCCCATTCCATACCTAGCTATCCCGTATCCAACCCAATATCCAACCCAGCAGAAGCAACCGCGGAAGGATCATCGTAATACACATCTCCAGCCCCGCATTCTCCACATTTTCTGATCTCGATAATGGGGCTTGCGCTAGGGAGAGAAACGGTCGTCGTTGGCGGGCTAGGAGTTTTACATTACAAACACACCGTAGAGGTGGTATAGACATGGAAGTTTGATTCCCTTTCCTCTTGTTCCCGCTTCTCCACACATTTTCCAAGGAGAAGTACATATCCAGGATACACGGCCGTATAGCACAAGTCGCTATGAGGTTCTCCTTTCTGCAGACATCCATCCCCGCCCGCTTACACTAAACCTGCATAGAAAGACGTCATGAAAGATTATTAACATCACGGCCGTGGCACAGTTGCATGTCTTATCAAACTATAGTGAAAGCGACAACACAGTTGAACATGCCCATAATCCGAATAGCGTATTCTATTATTACATGTCCATCTGTCCATTCCATCAGTGAACGAAGCAAGGCGACGCCGAACTCCTGGGTAAGCACCAACCCACACTGTCCAAAACCAAACCACGTTAGATCCCATAACGGAGAAATACCGACGGAAAGAGCCTGCCTAAGGAAGTAAAAGGTAAGTATGACAAAGACATCTCCCAAACGCCCATTTACCCCAGGGTATCAGACCTCTTTTCACCTTTGCGCCGTCTGCAAACCCCTCTTTCACAGAAAGAATGCGTTTCGTTTACTCGCTATCCTCATCAAAGCTTGCTTCGGAGACCGGGTCACTCTCTTCATCCTCGTCGTCAGAGACGACATATTTCGTAGGCTTAGCTGCTGCAGCCCTCCGTCCAGGCCGTGCAGCCGCTGGCTTAGGCTTAGGCGTAGGCTCGTCTTCATCGTCGTCAGACAGGATATCATTGGCGAGTGCATCAGCGTCCTCCATTAAATCATCCTCATCTGAGGAAAGAACGGCGTGCTGCTTGGACTTTGCTGCTGACTTGGCAGGTGCCGGGTCCTTGATCTTGCCTATACGTGCTGCATAAGCCTTCGCCGCTGGACTCAATCCCGTAACTTTCTTGGCTACCAAAGTGGAGGTAGCAGCCTTTGGTTTCGGTGCATTCTTGGAGGCTTTAGCAGTTGCTCTTGGTGCGGGTTTCGCAACAGGCTTGACGATGGGTTTCGTAACCTTGCTGGGGACACTTTTCTTAACACCGAAACCAAAGTCATCGTCGTCATCAGAGTCCATCATTGTGTCATTGACAGTGCGGGGCGCAGGCTTCCGTGGCGAAGCTTGAGGCACCAAACCTTCGTAGTTGGTGCCATCATCGTCTTCTTCGTCTATAGGACTAGCCTTCTGAGCTCCTAAACGACTAGGGAGCTTAGCGGTAAGTCCAGCAGCGCTGCCCGGGCGGCCATTCCCTTCACTCCCAGGTCGATTAGTAGTAGTGGAGAACAAAGGGCGTTCGTTGCTGTCGCCTCCGATAGTCTTGACCATGCTACTGACGTCACCGAGGAGGTTGTCTGCCAAGTCATCGCTGTCATCACTATCGTCGATGGTATACGTAGGGGCCTTCTTGGTAGCGACACGAGCAGTGCGAGACGCTGTGATTGTTTCGGGCTTTTTCTTCTGCGTGTCTTTGGCAACAGCGACAAAGATATCCGAATCATCATCTGATTCAACAAGCGGCGGGGTCGTTTTCTTGACTGGCTTGGGAGCCGCAGGACGGGCTTTCTTTGCTGCAGCCGTGGGAGCAGTCTTATCGATGTCCATGGCATCGTCCGTAGTAGGTGTGGGTTCCGTCTTAGTGAGATAGCCAAGCATGCCGCTCTGGTTGGGTGCCGTTGTCACGCTCTTCAGAGCAGTTAGTGCACTTCCCTTCTTGACAGGTGGTTCCTTGTCCTTGAGATAACTCAACAATCCTCCCGCCTTGGGTTTAGCCTTCTTTTTCGCTGGGCCAAAGTCAGAACCCGAGTCGCTTAGCGAATCGCTATCGTCCATCTTTCTCTTCTTCTTTGCTTTGCCTTTTGCTGCACCAATTCCGAGCTTCTTGGAGGCACGGCGGCCCATATTTGCCAACTTCTTTGCCCTCGTAGCCTCTTCATTGAGATGAGCGTGCCATTCCTCAACGAAGTCATCCAGGTCCTGGGTCCAAATGTCTTTCGGGGTAAGTTGGATGAGGGCGTCAATCTCCATCTCTTTGTCGCCGATATGTTTTAGAAGCTTATCAACGCGTTCTTGGGTCAAGGACCAGATAGCCATCTATACAAAGTCAGCAGATATTCAAAGGTGATACTGGATTGAAGAAACTCACGCCCAAGAGGTAATCATAGTCATTTGCGCCAACCTCCTCGCTCTCTTCCTCATCTTCAAGCGCCTCCTCTTGTTCACCGGCATTTTTGGCGTCGGCAACTTTAGGGAATGGCTTGAAGTCGAGTTTCTTAAGCTCTGCAACGAGGGCAACCTTTTTCTTCCGTGATACGGTAAGTTTGCCATCGATGATCATCTGAATGAATCGTGACTGATTAGACATTTTTGTGAGTTCTTTCTGCATCTCGTTCAATTGATGCGCCTGTATTGTGTCAGTAGATTCGTCCATGACTCCGTACTTGGGCAGCATACCTTTCGCTTTTCGTAGTACCGAATACGGATTTGATAGAACTCTTCCATGATATCAAGAACCGAATTGTACTTGTGGATGCGGCCCTGTGCATCAAAAGCGACCAGATTGGATGTTGCTTGTGTTTTGAACAACTTGAACGTCTCCTCAAGGCCTTTGGCAACAGCGTTTGCCATGTGTTTGTCTTCCATCTTGATGATAAAATGAACTTTGTCGGGGGTGTTGTATTCGGTGTAGTCCTTGATGATGGACGGGGTCTTCTCAGCCTTGATAAGGTCCTCGAGCTTCTCCTTGAAATCCTGAGTCCAGAAACGCACAGGCAACTCAGTGACCTCAACCTCATTCTCGCCGGTCTGTCGAATCGTGCCGGTGAACTTATATCTGTCTGCAGCCATCTCTTCTGTTCGCCCGGTGAACCCGCGGAACCAAGGAATCATTTGCTTCATATCTTCTTTCGTCTTGCCCTCCTTCATACGGATCCGCAAGTTCTCGACAATGTCCTCTGGATTATAATTGGGGATATCGGTGCTCCAACCGGTACCGATACCACTTGCACCGTTAACAAGGATCATCGGGAGGATGGGAACAAACATCTCAGGCTCAATCTTATGTCCGTCAGACTCACCATGCTTCAAGAGTGCGTCGTCGTGAGCATGGAAAATCCTTCGGGCGAACGGTGATAACCGAGTATAAATATACCTGGCACTGGCTGCGTCCGCACCTCCCTGGAGACGGGAACCAAAATTGCCACTGGGCTCCAAGCAATTGATGTTGTTTGAGCCAACGAAATTCTGAGCAAGACCGATGATGGTTCCTTGCATAGACGCCTCACCATAGGCATAGTCGGTTAGTCCAGAGACAGAACCAGCAAGATCCACAACTTTGACATCTTTCTTGAGATTTCGCTTGAAACAAGTGTAGAGAACTTTGCGCTGACCGGGCTTAAAGCCGTCAATCACCGAAGGGATGGATCGAAGATTGTCGACCATGCTGTAAAGAATGAGTTCCTTGTTCACAAAATCATCGTAGCTGATGTGGTTTCCGGTGAGATCCAGATGTTGTCCTGGAACGAACTCTCGGAGCCACTCTTTACGGGCATCGGCCTTCTTCTTGGAAAAGGCGAGTTCAATGAGGGGTTCCTCCTCCTCCTTCATTGTATGGAACTCCTTCATGTGAGTATCCAAGTCTCGGAAGTAAACCTGTGCATCGTCGGTATCGCTAGTTCCCAATCCTTTGTAGTACTTGTGCTCCCATGCCTTCTCGTGTTTGTGCTGTTCCTTCCATTCTTCATATTCCGGCATGGAGTAAAAACTCTTCCCTTGCTTGGGATGTTTCGGGTCGCCCTTCCAGACTTTAACGATGGGAGTGATGAACTCCATGAGGAATCCAGGCATCTTAAGCAGACTCGGGAATTGACATTGTAGAAAATTGATGAGTAAGCCTTTGATATGGCTACCATCGTGATCCTGATCAGTCATAATCATGATGTGACCGTACCGGAGACCTCGGGCATCGGTATACTCCTTCTTGTGCTGGAGACCAATGAACTTCTTGATGTTCTGGATCTCCTGGTTCTTCGATATCTGATCGATAGAGGCATCCCGAACGTTCAGCATTTTCCCACGAAGAGGAAAGACGCCGAAAAGATCCGGGTTCACAACAGACCGTCCTGCCAAAGCGAGCAGACTAGCTGAATCTCCCTCGGTGAGAATGAGTGTGCAAAGATGCCCGTCCTTAGTACCAGCTTTGTTCGCATCTGTGAGCTTGGCATTGCTCATGCGGCTTCGCTTGTTCCCGTCCGTCTTCTTCAGCACTTGGTCCGCCTTCTGTTGCGCAAAATGCATGATGTTCTGAATGACTTCGGTTTTTTCAATCTGTTTCAAGAACTTATCGCTTAACTGGGGTGTGCTGCCGAAATTACTCGATTTTGTTGTTAGTTGCTCCTTAGTTTGGGAAGTGAATGCTGGGTTGACGATCAGGGCGTTCACAAATAGGAAGATGTGGTTCTTGATCTGCGCCGGCTTCAGTTTGACACCACCCTTGTTCCTCTTGTTGACTATTGCCAAGAGCTTTGTAATGATTTGATCGGCGATAAAGTTGACATGGGTTCCGCCAGATGAAGTGGCAATGGAGTTGGCGAAAGACACCTGGTTGAAGGATCCGTCCGAGACGGCGAAGCCAACATCCCATCGGTCGAGCTTATCAACAATGATGACTTCCTTGTTATTTTCTTCGCCCTCAACATTGCCTTGCTCATTTCGGATGGCCTTGGTGTACATTTCCATGTACTTACCGAAGCTGCTGATTTTGATTTTGTCACCATTGAGATACACCCTGACGCCTTTCAAGGTACCAGCCATATCGTAGGTTCGACGCTTGACGAGGGCCTCGAAGTCGTCATCGATACCAGACATACCGAACTTTTTAAAGTCGGCTGTGTATGTTATCTTAGTGTAAGAGTCGGTCTTGACATCGGTAATTTTGGCCTTCCCCATCTTGCTCATGTTGTTGGTCCAAGTCTGCTTGTACTTCTTCTTCTGTTTCGAGTCCACGGTCTCCAACGTGAACTCGGTACTGAAAATGTTGCAAAGCTTCGCACCATAACCATTTCGGCCACCGGTGACCTTCTGTTGTGCGTCGTCGAAGTTCGACCCGGCCAGCAGATTACCGAAAATCATTTCGGGCACGTAAATATTATGTTCCTACCAAAGTCAGCGCACAAAAAGGTCCATGTCGGCAAGAGACAACTTACTTTGTGTATCTCGACGGGGATTCCCTTTCCGTCGTTTCGAACTGAGATCTCGCCCGACTCACGATCGACAGTGACCTTGATCTCACTCATGTTCTTGTCATTCTGTTTGTTGTCGGCGGCATTCACGAGAATCTCGTCAAAAATTTTGTAAAGACCTGGCACAAAGCCAACTTCACGGAACTCCATAGATTCGGTTGTGGAGTTGAAGACCCACATCTTTTCGGTAGTCCGCTCGATAGAGCCAATATAGGTATCAGGACGTTTTATGATGTGTTCGAGATGCGTGAGCTAGTCGAAAGTTAGCCAGGGGGTGCCGCTCCGAGGTGGATGCACACGTACCATCTGGTACTTGTCCGCTGCAGCGCCAGTTCCCTTCACCTTGACCGCAGGCAGTTCAGAGGCTCCATCCATGCCAAAGCTCTCGTTTGCAATATCGGCCAGGGGCTTGCCGCTCGTCTTCTTCGGCCCTGGGGCCTTCTTTTGCTGCGGTGGGGTGTCGGCGAGGAGAGAGTCGTCGTCATCGTCGGGCGCAATGGCATTCATATCGACGTCCGAGTTCTCATCGTCGGATTCATCTTTGGGCTTCTTCTTCTTCGGCGCGGCCTTGGGTTTGGGTTTCGCGCGCGTTGCATCGGCGGCAGGCCGCCCTCGGGGCTTGCCTGTGGCCGCAGCTTTTTTTGGTGCAGCCTTGGGTTTGACGGGTCGGGCGACGGGCTTCGCGGGGGGCGCAAAGTCAGAACTCTCACCCTCGTCGAAGACGGAGCCCTGGAGGGAGTCGTCGTCACTCATCGCGCTGCGAAGTCAATTGACAAGGTCCCGGAGGACTGAACGAAGGTGGAGGCGACAAAGAAACAGGCTGTGGCGATAACAGACCTTGGGGGGGAGGAAGAGAGGGGAAAAGGGAGGGAAGAAGAAAGGAAGGGTCTGTGGTGGAGGGGGCGAACTGCGCGGCGTCGACTGTTTTGTGTCGTGGGCGCGTGTTTACACGGCGCGGTTCCCTAGGCGTCGGCGGATTTAGCCTTTGCAGCCCCGGCGACGCCAAGATAGTCACGTGCTAGTGGCAATCACGAATTTCTTCCTCCTCGTACTGTCTGCAACCTCTCAACATTCATCTCCTCCTTGTTAAGCCTAACGAGGCTACATCCTGATGACTACCTTTCCCTTCGCACTCCTCTCTAGAATCATCTTCAACCCCTCTCCCACCTTTTCCAACGGCAGAACCCCATGCACGAACGGCTGCATTTCATTCTCGCTCACAAACTGTATCAGACCCTCAAAATCCTCCCTATTCCCTACATACGTCCCATGAATGTTTACTCCCTGCGTAAACAGCTTCATCAGATCAACCTGCGCAAACATATCCCCACTGTGCAGCCCACAGGACACAATTGTACCTCCAGTTCCCACACACTCCATTGAGTGCTTGAACGTTTGCTCACCGCTCATGTCGAACACTGCAGCGACTTTCTCGGGAAGCTCTTCGCCCGGGAGAAAGGTCCGGTGGGCGCCGAGGTGCATTGCGAGACCGCGTTTCTCCTCGGTGCGGCCAGTACTCCAAACAGTCATACCTGCTGCGTGACCCAGCTGTATCAGCGCTGTTGCCACGCCGCCCGTTGATCCTTGCACCAGCATCTTCTGGCCTTTCTTCAAGCCTGACCGGACGAAGAGCATGCGGTATGCCGTGAGCCAGGCGATGCCCAGTACCGATGCAGTTTCAAAAGTCATATTCTTTGGCTTTTTGACTATGTTTTCTTTTGGGACGATGACGTAGTCAGCCAGTGAGCCTTGAGTCTTCTCTCCGAGGACGTGTCGATCGGGATCATGCGTGATATCGCCTTTAAAGTCGGGGTTCCCCATCACGGGGTAGATGACGACTTCGGTGCCATCTTCCAGCGTTCCAGCGGCTTCGTTGCCAAGGATCAAGGGAAATTCCAGCTCAAACATGCCCATTCCCTTGAGCGTGAAGATATCATGGAAGTTGAGGCTGACTGCCGCAACCTTGACTCTTACCCAGCCCTCTGGCGCTTCAGGCACCTTCCAAACGTCATTTCTCATAGACGACAAGGGATCCTCCATGTTTCCTACAGCCGCCCATACGGCGCGCATTATAGGTTCATTGGGGCCGATTTGGTTAATGCGGAGGCGTTGGATCTTCTGCTTGTTGTGAACGAAGAAGTGAAGATATAGCGGAAATGGCTTTGTAATGCCGTAGTCCTTCCGGTAGTCTCCGTCCACCATGAGATGGACCCACGTTTTACTATCGGCAGACCCAGAATCGAGAAGCTTAAAGGTGGCCTTAGAAGATACCATTGCCTTCTCGAACCACGTTTTTATAGACTGGGAGGTGCTGTGTTCCTTTCCTTCGTCTATCAACACCGCGTCCGGAGCAAAGCATGATATGAAGTGAGAGCTGTCGAGTCTTTCCATGGCTTCGATTGCCTGAGACACTGGTTGGCGGACGTTGGCAAGTGAGGTGGAAGGCATTTTGCGTGGGCTTGGAGATGTTGTGGGACGAGTATTGAGAAAGATGAAACGTCTGATGAAATAGTGAGAAGTATTATTGCTTCGATACGTGTATAGTAGAGTGTAGAGAGTTGGGCAGGCCTATGAAAGCAGCTCGAAGTAGAATTGGATAGATGATTATGCTGGAAACGCAAATCTACTTTATACGCTTTCAACCCTTCATCAAAAGTAGTCCAAGTCTCATTGAACGTCTCCACATCATCACCAGCGCCCTGTTCGAGATCGACATCCCATTGCGGCCTTCCATACTGCTCCCGCCGCCTCACTATCGTGAAGCGTCCGCAACTTCAATAACTTTCCCTTCCTTCACCTATCTAGCAAAACCTGCGGAGAGTTGATCAATAGAAAGACGAACTTGCGGAGCGGCGGAGTGGATTTGCGGAGCGCCCCAATGCGAGCGTTCCCTAAACTAGTTTAGGGCTTATCGGCCGCTGCTTCGTAATCGCGACCTGGGCTTGACAACAACAGAAACATTACAACGGATTTCCATTCCCCGAATATATCGTCACTAAATCCCCTCCGCGAGTCTCAGATTCGCCACCAATAGGTCCTCTCGGCTGCGCAATAAGGGCTTTACAAGTTACAAGAGCGTATACAAGAGCCCAAAGAGCTAGCAAACGCGCTCCGCATCATTCTTTCAGTGCATCAGCAATGTCCGCAGAACCCGTATCACGTCGTAAATCGTGTGGCGAGTGCGTGAAAGCCAAGAGAAAATGCGGAATGGAGCTCCCTAAATGCAAGCGTTGCCAAAAGAAGAACATTACCTGTGGTTACCCTAATAACAAGGCGTCCCCGTACCATACTGTCATTCCCGACCTAGAGTTTCCATGGCTTGACGATCTGATGCGAGATTCTGATATGCTGCCCTGGACCGGGGGTCTCCAGCCACAGCTTGAAATATCATCAGGAGCTCCCTTTTCCAGGATCCCGAGTGATGCACCTTACCAAAATGTACCCGATTACTTGATTGCCATAGAAGGCCCGGTTCGGACAACTCTAGCGAGAGCGGAGACTGAAGCTGCTCTACATCGATTCAAAACTTGGCCTGATAAGTGGCTGAAAGAGGGGAAAGCACCTTTCATACATCCGCAATTGTACGCTTCGGGCATGCCCAAGTCACTCCAAGACGCTTACGCTGCATGTGCTATCTATTCCACAAAGACAGAAGGCAACTCATTTATTGCCTTCACAGGTACGTATAATATCCTCAAAGTACAATGTGTCATTTTCATTACGTCTTGATATATCCTAGCGTATGCAATAGAGTTTTGTAGAGTATCCGATCTCTACTCTATCACTGTATGTTCCAGCCACATCTTTTCAAATTCAGATAGCAGACCCTTGTATCAATAATGTAGCAAGCCAAGGTTAGCAGAGAGTTCGCCAGATCTAGTCGACTCTGCATTGTATCATCGTAACCGCCAAAGCGTGTTATATCAAGCAAGGAGAACCTCACTAACTCTTCCCGACTCAAGTCATTGAAGCCAAGGCCAAAGAGCTCCTCCGCTCCCCTAACCAACCCACCTGGACCCCCCTCGACCTCCTCGCCGCCGTGCAAGCCCTCTTAATCTTCCAGTTCATCCGGCTCTTCGACGGCGACATTCGACAGCGCGCCTTAGCCGAAAACGCCGAGCCTGTGCTCGAATCCTGGACCGAGCAATTGAAATCGCAAACTTTAGAGGAACAACAATACACAACGTTCACCGCTCCCTCTTGGCGATCCTGGATCTTCGGCGAGTCGGTGCGAAGAACAGTTACAATGAGCATCTTCCTGGGAGGAATATACTCACTCGTCAAGAAGGGATTTTGTACCAGCTCGGACAAAGTTACAGCAAATTCTTTCACAGCGCAGAAGAGATTCTGGGATACCAATTCGGCCCTAGAGTGGGAACGTGCGCGGCAGACGCATAATCCATATTGGGTTACGAAGATGAATTTTGATCATGTGATTCAGGATGGGAACGGGACGGAGGTTGATGATTTTGGACTAGTCATGATGATTATGTATAAAGGGCAGGATGCGGTGGATCATTGGCTAGAGACGGCGGGTATTGAGAGGAACTTCGTGGCGGATATGCATTTCCAGCAGAGTTTACAGGGGGTGTTGCGTTCGGGGGAAGATTCGATCTCTTCGTCAGAGTTACTGTGATGATAAGGGGATTTGGTGGGGTAGTGTTTTTTTGAAGAAATGGAGTGAATCTTATCCATGAGGCAGACCAGTGTGATTTTCCCTTTGTGTAAACCCCGTCGAATAGCTGACATGGCTTTGGGCCACGAGCTTTAGGATTTAAATTAAATAGAATTTGTATAAAACTCCGTCAACTAACAGACTCCTACCGCCAACGTTCTCCGTCTCAGTCTCTTTAAACGAGAACCTAGCGGTCGCTGTAGAGTAGCATTTCCTTCAAAACAGGTTTGGCCTTGGCCTATATGCTGCGCGGTCCGTTTCTAGATTCAAAACCTCAAGCCAGTGTGTCTATGCCTTTGGCGCCAGGTCAACCCTCCAAATCAAGCTATGTAGAGAGTGTCAACATACAATGAAGAGAATAATCACGTTTTGAAGATACCACGGTTCAGACTACTGGGTACCGAATCCGATTTCCAAGTCCCAAATTCTGTTCTCCACTTCGCTATCAGACTTCTCTCGTCTACATAATCTCCCATGTCCTCCACGCATCTGCCTTCCTTACAAGCCAACGTCTTCTCCTCTAAAAGATTATAATTTGCCTATGCATAGGGGTGAAATGTCTCTTGAAAAAGCACAGCCTTCTAGAGAAGTGAAGTTGGGGGTTTCTTTTATAACTTATACACGAGCTATATAGGTTTATTACTCTCGCATTCATGCTCCTCTGAATTGAATAGGCTCCACGACTGAATTGTGGGTCTATGCTCGGATGTCGAACAATAATGTGGATGATATGACTGTTGCACACTTCTACGGCGGATTGTCCGTGCGTATTCTGAAGCCTACTCCTTCCTATATTTCAAAAGATGTGCAGGTTAAAAAACGTAGAAGAATGAGGGCAACCTATCTACACCTAGAGTCTTCTAGCCTTTTTATTTATACTAACGTACTTTACAAGCGAGCTGTCACTACAAGCGAGATGTCACCCCCTTGAACTTTTTGCACCTTTGCAACGCAGTAGCTCAACAACCAACCAACCAAAATAGATAAAATTGATAACCTAGATTAATGAGCATCTACTGCATCTTTTTTGCACGTACGCGAGTTGTGCCCAGGCTCTCTGCAGCGCGTGCAGCGCGCAACAGCCTGCCGGCTCACACCTGATTGCGCTGCATTTTGACGCCTTTCCTGCTCTACCTGCTGCTCAGCCTCCTGCTGCGCAACTATAGTCTCTCCTGCCTCCTGCGTTAAGGTCCCTTGCTTCTGGATACGCCTTCTTTTACGCGCTTTACGCTTGTTAGCAGTCTCATTTGCCTTCTGCAGAGTA